>OX578155.1:66618275-66885775 GCA_951213105.1 Amaurobius ferox | reverse complement strand
TGACTAAATCTACATAACTTCCATAAAGAAATGCTAAAATACCAGCGAGTGAAAAACTTTAGGAATTGAGTAGATCATAAAAACATTTTACTTGGACAGCACATGCCTTTATTTACAGACTCACGTTCACTTTATCTTTCTTTAATAATTCGTTAAATTGAGTTTAATAGCACAAAATAACACATATAACTATTTGAAATTACACGCAATTTCCAAATTTATTTTCATTTTTTTGTTTTCATTTGGCAACTGGACGCATTTTCGAAGGCAGCGTGGTTAAGAAACGAAAATACAAAAATATCGCGAAAACGGTTAGACCCAAGAGTTATGGGATTGGTCATATTTTTTTCGTCGTAGAATAAATATATCCGGTGATTCAAAAGTTCGGAGCAAACGTAAAACGCTATATCTATGGGTCGGGGAGACATGCGGTTTGCAGATTAATATTCACCGTGGTGGGGGATTTTATATGGCATGAAAAAAAAATAATTCAAAATCTCGACACTAGGGGCGCGCTGCTGCGAGGAAAACAATGCCAGGTAATAATTGTGAAATGAGATATTTTATATCTGCATGATTTACAGCTACAAGTGCTCAATGTGTCCACCACCACATTCCAGTACTCAGTGAAGTTGCGGAATTACGGCTGATACAGCATGAAAAAGCGCATTAGCGAGAATGGCTGCTACCTCCTGCCGTAAGGCGCCTTTCAGTGCTGGTAAGGATTGGGGCTTTCCTCTATAGACCAGTGATTTTAGGTATCTCCACAAATAAAATCACAGGGTGTGAGATCTGGGGATCTCGCAGGCAAGTCATGCATGCAATCACCTCCATGCATAAGTCATCTCCATTGCTTTATCTGTCGCAACCCCCGAGTGTCGAGAGTTTGAACTAATATATTTTCATGCCACATAAAATCCCCCACCACGGTGAATATTAATCTGCAAACTGCATGTCTCTCTGACCCATAGATATTTTTTATAGCATTTTACTTTTACTCCGAACTTTTGAATCACCAAGTTTTTATAGAACAAGCACTTAATTGATACATTTGATCACATGTAGTCTTTTATTTTAGATTTTGGTAATTTATGCAGATCAATTCGCGAAAATACAGGTTCTATTTTTCTGAATCCTACCAAAATCTAATCAGCACAAAATTATCCCACAAGTCATTTATTTACCACTTTTATGTGAAATTTGGTCAATAGGTTTCTCAGTTAAAGTTGAAACACACATTTTTGAGATCCCTTTCGCTAAAAAACGCAGGTTCTTTATTCCAAATCGTTCCAAAATCTAATCAGCCCCAGTGTAACCCACAAGTAGACCAAACTTCACCTACCAAATTTTGGTGAATCAGTTTTTCAGATAGATTAGGGACAAACACTTGGACATTCTAGTAGGTCGGACGGTCTGTGTCGAAGAAGAAGAAGGCACATAGACAGGCCCACAAAAAGACATCACGGTAAACAGAGTTTTCGTGTTCTGGATTGAGTGATTGAAATGCTTAGATTCGTCTACACCTCGAGTTGCGATTTTCGACACGATTCCAATACTTATCGTTTACTATGTATTGTAGGCAAAGTAAAAACTCGATGTGGGAAACACATAAATTTCCCAATTGGCATAAATTCATTTTCACTTTCGTTCTTTCTCAATTCATTAAATTTCATTTCATTTCACAAAATAACATGGATTATTATTTGACACAGAATTAGCAATTATAATTATATTTCCGTTTTCATTAAGCTATTTTTTTTTTCAAAGTAGATGTGGCAAAATGGCAAAAAAATAACTCGAGAACGGTTCATATAATGGCTATATGGGGATAGTTTTAAACTTTTCGCAGTCGAAAATTAATTATAAAATTAATATATTATGAGCAACCGTAGTTTTTATTTTAGGTTTTGATGATTTTTGCGCACAAACTCTTCCACAGACTCTTCCACAGAATTGTACCAAAATCCAATTAGCACCATGCTAACATACAATTTATTTATTATTAATTTCATTCAATTTATTTATTACTTTTCTTACATACATAATGTATAAGGAAAGTATTGTGACGGGGTCGAAAATCCGAATTCGAGTTTTCAACGGGAGAGCACGTTTCAAGCATCCATGATCACGAATCGAACATTCTTGAAGTGCTGCCTGTGTGTGTGTGAAAATGTGTGTGTGTGAAAATGTGTGTGTGTGCGTATGTGTGTGTACATGTTGCTGAATTAACAAAAATCTCGCTAAATGGATAAAAATGACTCTACATCAATGAAAATGACGACTTATTGAAGAAAATTCAATATCTTGGAAAGAATATAAGTATCTACTATAAGAATAGCATTTTTTAAACTGTAAAAGTAGTAAATTCATTGCATTTTATAAGGAAAGTCTTGTGCTGCCCACATCAGATTTTGTTTTATTTAAAATCACAAATAAGATTAAGCGGGGTAGTATACAACGAATAACTCGATAACTATTTTACAAGATCGCTAAGCAATTGTCAGATGTAAAACAGCATCTGAATACTCAAATAATTCACAAAGTAGCTGATACTATTGACAAAACACAAACATATCTAACGGTTCAATTTAGCTCACATCAATTCATCACATCAATTCTCTCCAACTGCGCGGTATCTTCTTCATACACTCTCCATAGTAATCTGTACAAAGTGCTTACATCTCCAAAAATATTCTATATTTCGAGATATTTCTAATACATTTCAAAACTCACTAAAACTCACCACGTTGCTCTATACCGTTATAGCTGACACCCAAGTCACGAAAAATTCCCCAAGCAGTCAGTATGGTCTGAAACCTACTTTGAAATAATACCGATGGTTTCCTGTCATTGTAAAGTCTGTCTTGGAGATAGGCAATAAGGCGCAAAAACTTTTTATGTATTCTTAAAAATATTGCATAAAATTAAAATATATATATATTAACTATCGTGGAATATATACACTTTTCATAAACATACTCATGGATCAATCTATTTTATTCAATTCACGACGGAAAATACTTTGTTGAAGACCCGGACCGTCCGACTCATCCTGAGGACTTGAGTAACTATTTGGACGGCCGGAGAAAATACTTTGTGTAATAATTTTGTGTTTTTATGACCCAACAATTTCTTAATAGTTATTTGTTTATATTGAAGCTATTCTCTATTTATGTTTACAATGCTTGAAGATACATTTGGAAAATTTTGTTAGTAATTTAGCAACATATCGCGACTTTTTTCATAATGAAGCCAAATTAACGTAAAAATCGCCAATATTACAAAATTGGCACTAAATTAACGAATATGACTACAAACATGATAAATAAATTATGAAATGTTTCTAACGTATGGACTATTTAATCGGAGATTTATAGGAGTTTTATAGTTATTTTTTGGAGTTTTATAGTTTTAATAGACTACCGCTCCTGTATATATATTTAGAATTTAACCTGTGGTCACACGTATTCAATCTGCAAAAAAATATATATATATCTCTAAGAAACTTGTAAAAAACTTTGTTAATATTAGCTCTAATTAAGCTCTAATATGGTATTAGGATAGGAGATATACTATCAAATTTTTTTTTTCTATTTCAACAATAGGCTAAGCATTACAAGTTAAATCCGATATATGAGTTTAAAACGTATTTGCCAAAATAACACAGATAACGTAAGAAATTGCAAATACCAATAATTTTCTCATAATCTATAAACCCGACGGCCTTAATTGTTATATTCCACTCAAAAATGCAATTCCGGTAAAAATGTAGATGTATATATATTTTCTTATTATTTAAATCGGTAAAGATTTAATAATATTGTTAATGCATTGGATTTAATTCCGTTGGTAAGCAACATGATATACAGAGTGATCCAAAACTCCTTCACACATTTTAAAATTGAATATAATCTCAATTAATTGCCGTATGATAGTGAGGTGTGGACTAAAGTGCTTTCCACGTTGAAAAGTTTTGGTTAAGCAAATAAAAAAAATTAGTTCCAATATTTGCCCATAGATGGCACTGTACCTTAAAAATATAAAAAAAAAAAAAGCATGGAAGTGCTTGGCCGACCACTTCTTGCTCGATCCCAAACGTTTCCAGTTTCTAAATATTTGCAATGTCAATCCAAAATGCTGTTTCGAGATGCAGCATTTTTTTTTTAATACTTGCCACGAAACTTGCTTTGAACTGTAATGATGGATTTAGTTTCAAAGTACCAACCTACGGAATGAGTTTTTTCGGTGGAAGTTGTCATTTCTTACTTGTCAGTGACAGTGTCAAAACGAAACTGAAAAAAAAAAAAAAACCTCAGGTATACAAACATTTGTACAAGCAGCACCATCTATGGGCAAAGTTTGGAACAAATTTTTTTATTTGCTTAACCAACACTTTTCAACGTGAAAAACATTTTAGTCCAAATCTCACTGTTGTACGACAGTTACTTGAGTTTATATTCATTTTTAAAATATTCCAGGACTTTTGGATCACCCTGTATTTTCCTTCATGTATATTGGCGATAAAAATCTATAATGCTATCTCTATCGCAGGTTAATTTCTTATTAATTCCTCGATAACCTTTGGCCCTAGAAACTCCAAACATAGACTAAATTTTAAATGGGACTATTTCACAACCATCCACAAAATTTTTATGAAATTCGGTGCATTTGTTTATTCTTTTGTGATGATGACACAAACATACGCACATACAAACATGTTTTTAAATTTATTTATATAGATATATCGCATTCTCCAGAAAATTAATAGAATTAAATGTGATATAAAATCTTTACTAAAGCATTTGCTCGTCAATGGGCTTTCTGCTGTGATACTTAAAACACATGTCCCCGTAACGAGTGGACAATGTAAATTTAGATCTCAGTCACCCCAGAAATAAAACTTATCTTGTATTCTAATTTGTCGACCTGTAATGTTGAACTTCCGTTTCTTAGCTCAGTTCGATGCATGTATTTAAATTGTACTGCCGCCTTTATTGAGATAAACTCTGAAAAATCTTAATGTTGTCTTGCATCAATAACATCGCCAAAATAAAATCAGAAAAAGTCTTATGACGGAAGATTGAAAAATACAAATAAAAATGAATTTGCCTGAATACATTTTCAATTCTATCTTATCAAAAGTTAATTTAAAAGTTATTTAAATCGTTCCGCTTTGTAATTTTTTGGCTCAATTGAAGTGCCGTAATGAGTAATTGCACAGCTTTCTTTTATTTTTAAAAACTAGGGTTCGGCCCTGTCTCGTTACGCTCTCCAACCCCCGTAACTTGCTAACTCTCGCTTCGCGAGCATTTTAGTGCCACCTGTTATACAGGCGTAATACGCCAGTTGGGGGTCGTCCTGTATTAACTGATATTCACCAGCCCTGGAACTCGCTTTTCAAACTATTTCAACCAGGTCGGCACACACGACCTCCTACGTGTCGTGTGTTCACAGACGCTTTCACCCCTAGCTCGATACGCTCGCCAGCACCCGCGAATTAACAATAATAAAATTAACAAAAATTAATTAAAATTAACAACACATATATATTTCTGTATTATTCTACGCTAGATTCTTTATGTTCTTCATTATAATTTCCAAAATTTATGACCTCGTAATGAGTGAGTCGTGTAGAATTGACTTTCAGTGTAGAATTGACTCATCTCGTTCTATATATTATATAAATATTATTCAAGTTCCGTTTCTTATTTCAAGTGTTTAAGGGTGAGCGTCAGTAAATTTTCTGCCCTATCCGCGCTTTGTTAACTTTCGCGGCACAGATATTTCGCCGAAATTCTGCTCAAACAGTTGCGAAATATTTCTTGAAAGATAAAATGCAATGCTTAGATTATATTAAAACTAAATTTAATGCTCCAAAAAACATACATTATATTTTTTATTTTAATCCAAAATATTTTTGGTGCTGCCATCTGTTGTCGTAATTTAATTCATACCGATTATTTTTATTTTTTAATGAGCATTTTTAAATATCTATTTCTTCTAATATAGTGTTAAATACAACAACAGATCATATATAATAATGCCACAATCACGGAAAGGTCTTTTATCATTCTATAAATTTGATAAGGGATCTGAATGTACATCACTGAGGACTGCAGTTTTGTCTTCAATTTCCTTTGTCTTCAAGTCCAAGTTCAATTACGTTTTCGTGATTATGGCATTATATATGATCTGTTGTTGTATTTAATAGCGTATTAGAAGGAATAGACATTTAAAACTGTTCATTAAAAAATAAAAATAGTCGGTATGAATTAAATTACGACAACAGATGGCAGCACCAAAAATATTTTAAATTAAAATAAAACATATATTCTATGTTTTATTGGGTATTAAATTTAGTTTTAATATAATCTAAGCATAGCATTTTTATCTATAAGAAAATATTTCGCAACTGTTTGAGCAGAATTTCGGCGAAATATGTGTGCCGCGAAAGTTAACAAAGCGCGGATAGGGCAGAAAATTTACTGACGCTCACCCTTAAAGTAACATCTATTTTGCAAACTAGAGTTGGTTTGCAAACTAGATGTTAATGAAACGAACTCTGAATAAACGTAGATTTCGTGCACCAATAATATCACAGAAACACAATTAAAATGAAAGTTCCATGTTTTTATAATAGAAAATTATAAAGTACCGTCAAAGCGTTTGTATTGGGTAATGTAAATTTGTAAGAATATATTTATTATCAGCTCTATCTTTATCAACAATTCTCCTACTGAAATCGCTTTTACTTTAAAATGTAAAGTTTCAGTGTTCAATTGATTTGCTGTAATAAAAATATTCCCAACCTATTTTTCTACAGAGATATACCAACTATGGCATACCAATATTTTGGCAAAGTTATAGTATATGTATTTTCGTACCTGTGCATGTTACAGAACTGGAGTGTAAATTAGATTTTCCAAATGCAATTAAAAATTTTAAAACTCATAAAATCGATAAAATAACGTAAGTTAACAATGTGTAACTCCTTTGTGATTTTAAATGTGAATGCTTCAATACTGATAGTAAAACTTCCTGCTGATTTATTTAAGAAAATTCAATATTATTATAGATACATACTGAAAATATTAACTATTCTGACATGGAAATAAAAGTAAATTTTTACACACTAACATATTCAACGAGTCTTAAATTACGTATTGTCTATTGTTTCAAATCTAACGTTATTTCGAAATTAGACATTTTTAAAAATATCTTTAGTTCTAAATTGGATTAAATTTATGACGTAAAATATTTAATTTCGAATTTTATGAAAATTATATTTTTAAACCTACACTTAAATTTAACGACATTTTACATGTTGAGTGTTGCTAATAAGACAGTTTTAGTTAATTTAAATTTAATCTGCTACGTTTCGCGTTTACAGTTTTTTTTTCTTTTTCGAATTGAAAGAACGTTTCGAAATAATTACCATTGCATCATTCATCAATTGAGATCAAATAACATATTGCAAAAATGTGGCAGTAGAATTATTTTCAGTTGAGTTATTACTGCAATAATATTGAGGTAAGTTAACTTCAAGCCAAATATCCTTTGCAGACGGTTAAAAAAGTTTCCATTACACAAGGTTTCAAGCCACTAATCTCAAATAAACGATTGGGGGAAAAACATAATATATTTCTCAAAGTGTGTCAAAAAAAACGGTTATACGATGAGTACAACAAACTATGCAATAAACTCACTTTGGACATCACTGTTTTACGAGTATATGTAGGCAGAACATGAGTTTCCCTATATAATGCAATGAATTCTCTTCTTTCAAGATATATAAGATCCGCGACACAATGATATAAGGCAGAGTTGTGCATCTGGCGCTTTTTCGGATGACAACATGTATAACTATTTGGAAGTACCCAATTAACTTATAATTAGAGTAACTCAAAATTAACAATTATCAATACTGACAGCATGATCCATACGCAATATAGGTCATATATTGAAATATTTCAATAATTAATTCATCCTTTTGGAGTTAATTTCGTTAATTTATCGTCAATTAAGCAATTTTGACGATAATTTGGTAAATCTCAAGCGAAGTATCGACAAGTTGGCGATACTTCACTAAATGATGCCTCAACTGCGCCAAATTTATCGCCCAGCATTATTGACAAATAGAGAGAAGAGCGGTTCTTATATATAAATGAGTATTAGCTAAGTGTTAGCTAAGTGTGCGTCAAAGTACGAAACTATTAACCAAAGTATCTTCTTTCGTGAATGGAATAAACTAAATGCGAGAAAATGATGCTAACAAATTTATCGAATAATATTACATACGAAAATTGAACATATTTCACAATAGTTATTTTTTTTTTTATTATTTTATGCGATTTTTTTTATATATTTGTTTGAAAACGGTTCATGCTAGGGTTCTGAAGTTTGTGTCATATTTGTTTCTACTGAAAAATTACATAAGAAATGATCATTTATGTAACATATTACAAATATATGACTTTTAATGACTGTTTCAGTAATTTATTCGAAAATTTTGGGGTTTTCCGAACATTCGATTGAGTTTAAAATCAATAAGGTCCAAATGTAAGGTCCAACCGACTCTTCCGCTAAAAATTCGAATTCATATTTTCGATCCCGTCACAATTATTTTCATATACCTTATTCTTTATATAAAGGGAAGGTAAAAAATAATTTTGTCCGCAAGTCAAGATATCACAGTATTGTGAGGAGACAACAGCACAAATTGAAGCTTTCTCATTACTCAATCTTGTTGAAAATCAATAGGCTATACAGAGTTACTAATTGAAGTGTGCAAATCAAATTTCTTGGAAATCGTTGCTTCTGTGAACAGGTATCAGATCTTTGCTAAAAAGTTACATTACCAGCTCCTCAGAAACGGCTCATTCTAATTCCTCTACAACAGTGCTGATTGATTTGTAGTGAAATGTGCATTGAAAATACTGTGAACTGATATAATAATATTACATAGTAAAAGACAACACAGAATCCGTATCTGTGTAACCCATCGAGGTGAAATAAAGGGTTCATATCTTAAGTCGAAAGCTTTGTCACAACATGGCACAATTGTATGGTAATAATATTTTAAAACATGAAGAAACCAAATGTAAAACTGTATTGAGCTCATGGAATGTAGAGGTGAGACTATCCTGCTACTTCCATGATTCATCTGAATAGGATAGTTATTATATGCAGCAGTTTGACTACTCCGTTTCCAGATTGGAAAGAAAAGGATTAACTTGGACTCCTTTTGAAGCTCATTTGCCCTGAATAGGCATTCACTTGATTAGCAATATTTTTGAAGTTTTGTACAATAAAAAAAACTCGAACCACAAGACCTTTAACAACTAAGCTCCTTAGTATCATGCTTTAAGATTTACCAACATGCATGCAACATCATGCATTGTTTTTGAAATATTTAAACAAAATGTTTAATATACGTCATATACCATAACCTGCAGAAAATTATTATAAATAAATGTCATATAAAGAATTTTATACTTACAATGACTGTTTCATTGAGTCCATCCAAAACTGTTCTTGGAGCATAAATTCTCGTAATGAGTCGTTTATGTAGATATGAATCTAGTAGCTTGATTATGTCCAAGTTCTATTTATTATATGAATATTGTTACCGCAAATAAATTTGGTTTGGCTGATGTAAATTTGTAAGAATATGATTTGTTAACTCTATCGAAAATTATCCTATTGAAATCGTTTATACTTTAAACCGTACAGTTTCATGGTTCAACTGAATTGCTGTAATGAAAATATTTTAAAACACTTTTTCTGCAAAAGATGGTTTTCTTTCAAAAAGTATACGTACTAAAAAGGTGAACACTGACATACCAATAATTTGACACAGTTTTAATATACGTATATAAGTTTAATATACGTTTAATATCTAGATGTTACAGCACTCGGAATATAGATTAGAATTTTTAAATGTAATTAACATTTTTAAAACTTATCATATTCGATAAGAAAATGTAAAGTAGCAATGGGGAATTTCTTTGAGACTTTAAAAGTGTATGCTTCTATACTGATATAAAATTTTTCTTCTGATTTATAAAAGAAAATTTTATATTATTATAGATACGTACTGAAAATATTATCTATTCTATCGTGGAAATAAATGTAAACTATAAGGGACCAAAGTTTTTACGAGTCTTAATTGCGCATTCTCGGCCCTTCCATATGCAACTTACCTCACAATTAGACATTTTTTAAAAATAAATATGGTTCTTAATAAGATTAATTTCTTTTATATAATATATTTTATTTCGAATGAAAAATATCCTATTTTAAAACGTACATCCAAATTCAACGACATTTTATATTTTAAGGTTTACAAATACGTAATTTATGTTGATTTAAAAAATAGTCTGATACATTTCGCATTTACAAGTTTTTCCATATTGAATGAACGATTTCAAAGAATTGTTATAACATCATTCCTCATTCCCAAGCAAACGCCACATTGCAAAATTTTTTTATTAGAATAGAATAATTTTCAGTTAAAATACATCTGTAATACTATTTAGGTTAGCTACAAACAATCCAAATATCCTTTGCAATCGGCTAAGGAAGTTTCCATCACAAAGACAGAAAACTAAATTTCAATTATTTAAGATTCGAATTAACGATTGGGTTACAAAAAAATATGGTATTTGCAGAGAATGTGTCCCAAAAGCGGTTAGAGTTAACGGTTTACTCAAATTTTGTTATAATGTCATCGCAAATACGTGTGTGCGTAAAATTTCAAGAAAATCGTCTTGGTAGAAGTGGATCAAAAATATATTTTAAAATTTGACGCAAACAAACAAACAGAGAAACCAACTTAAATAAAAACGTGTGGAAAGGTCAACATGCATGTTTTTGCCATAATTGGTTCTTGCTTTATAAAGGCCGTGCAAATTTTTACGAGAACTACAGGAAACAATTTAACAAGTGCGTTATAGTCAGCTGTATATATTGAGTTACTATATACGTATCTTATATATATATATTTTTTACTTAACTCTTTACGTTGCTCGTTTTACGCATAATGCTTAACTTTTGAACAACATTGTTTATTAACACAATGCATGCAATTTGATCTGACTATGTTGGTTTCTGCAGTATGAACCTGATTCCATATAATAGTTTCTATTGTTGTTGTTGTCGTGTCCCTAACATTACATTTAAGGAAGAATGTGTGCACTGCTTCTGTTTAGTCTAATGACCCGGGGCACCCGAAGATAGAAGTCTGACTTCTGCCCCAAATAGGACATTACAACATCCATGCCCGCAGGAGGGACTCGAAAATAGTTTCTATTAAATTCAACATACATATTCCGAAACATATAAATTTGTTTTAAGTTTTCTTTGTCGTTGTTTTTGAAATATTTAAACAAAATATTGAATATCCTTCATATATGGCAATCTGCAGAAAATTATTGGAAGTAGATGCTTAATAAAAATATTTGTATTGCATTTCGTTAATATATTCCTATGCATTTTGTTACAAAATTCTTAACTTCGTAATAGTAAGTCATGGAATTACAAATAAGCACATCAAGTATGTAAGTAGTAGCTTCATTATATCAAGTTCTACCTATTAGATAAATATTATTAAACTTCTGTTTAAAGATCAAATGATCTACTTTGCAAACTGGAGGTTGCTTGTACCTTTATTGAGATGAACTCTGAATGAACGTCGATTTCGTGAAAACCAATAATGTCATAGAAATACAATTAAACAGTTTCATATTCTTATGACAGGAAATTGCTAAGTACTGTCAAAGATGTTTATTTATTTATTTATTTGAAAAGACTAAGCTGCAGGACATAGTCCCAGTAACAGCATGCAAGAATAAAAGTGCATTAAAAATATACAGATTAAAATATTACGAAATGCATTTAAGAAGCAAACTCTTGACAGCAAATTATTTTCATAAACAAATGTAAATGAAGAAACACAAAAAAATATAAGATATTTATAAGAAATGTTTTTTAAAATCCATCTCCGATGAATAAAAAACATCAAGATTATCAGGGAAATTGTTATATAATTTACAAAAACTAGTTATTGCACAATTACAACCAATATTCGAACCAAAATTCCTTAGAGCAAATAAATTAATGCTCCTGGTTGAATACTGAGAAACATGAATCCCGATCCCACCCCAGACAGGGGAACTGTCAAATCGGCCATTGAACAGATTCCTGAAGAAAGAAATTCAAATGTAATCCTTTCTGCTCTGTAAGCTTTATAACACAAATAAATTACGTAGAAAAGTAGCGGATAAGGCATAACAAAAAAGGCGAGATTTCCTATAAAAGATATATCTCAAGAAATTATTTTGAATAACCTCGATCTTGTTTAAATGAATATCATGAAAAGACCTCCACACCACAGAAGCATACTCAAGCCCAGACCTGACCAAGGCATTAAATAGAACAATAATGGTATCTTCACTTGTACAATCTTGAGTAATTCTCTTAATGTAAGTAAGTTTCCTATAGGATTTAGCACAGATATCAAAAATATGTGGAGAAAAGGAGAAATCAGACATATAAATAACTCCAAGATCCGCAATAGAGAACTTTCTAGCCAAAACAGAGTTGCTAATACCATAAGAAAATATAATAGGCGCTTTTCTACGAGTAAAAGACACAACACCACATTTACTAATATTGAAAAGAAGATGGTTTTTGATACACCAATCGAAAAGGACATGCAACTCAGGCTGAATATTATTACAAGAAACAGCATCAGAAATAGGACAGAAAATTTTCAAATCATCAGCATAAAAAACGCAATTTTTAAAACAATCAGCAAGATCATTAATGAAAATAATAAATAAAAAACTGATGTGGGCAACACATGACTTTCCTTATATTATACAATGAATTTACTACTTTTACAGTAAAAAAATAGGTTTTTCTTATAGTAGATACTTATATTCTTTCCAAGATATTGAATTTTCGACAATTTGTCGTCATTTTCATTGATTTAGCGTCATTTTTATCCATTTGGCGAGATTTTCATTAATTTGGCAACATTTTAAAAACCGCCAAGTTGGCGACATTCCGCAAAATTCGTCGCCATAATTTCGCCAAGCGTTATGGACGGAGAAATAAGTTATTCTTATAGCAGACAAATGACTATTGGCTTTCAAATACGAAACTATTACTCAAAGTATCTTTTCCAATGAATAGAACGAGCTAGATTCACGAGAATGATGTCACCAAATTTATCGCATGATATTATATATCAAAAGTGAACATGTTTCTCAACAGTTAATATTTTTTTTTAATTTATGGAATTTTTTGATAAATTTGTTTGAAAAATGTGCAATATCTCGAGAACGGTTCATGCTAGCGTTCTAAAGTTTATGCCAATCGTTTTCTAAGGAAAAATTACGTAAGAAATGTCTATTTGCGTAACTTTATTAAAGGTTTTGATTTTTTGATCATTTTTTTCAAAATTTCACTGGAAAATTTAGGCGGGTACTGAGCATTCGATTGTGTTTGAAAACTATAGGCTTCCAGTATTCACGGATTGTGATTTTTGTACCAAAAATTCATTCGAATCGCTTCATTCGTTCGTGAGATATCGTCTCCACAGTCTCACTGACACACACATACACACAGATCAGGGATGCTTGAAACGTTCTCTCCCGTCGAAAACTCGAATTCGAATTTTCGACCTCGTCACACTACTTTCCTTATACATTATGTATATAAGGAAAGTAACAAGGACCCAAGAACTGAGCTCTGGGGCACACCAGAAGTAGCGTGTATAATAAAAAAATTTAGATTGGCTAATGTTAATTTGTAAGAATATATTGCAAGCTCTATCTTTATCGAAAAAACTCCTGTATCGAAAAAACTCCTGTAAAACTCCTGTTTTTCTTTAAAATATACAGTTTAATAGTTCAATTAAATAGCTGTAATGAAATTATTTCTAACCTCATTTCTACAGAGAGTTTTTTTTTTTTCAAAATGTGTGTATAATAAAAAGGTAAACTGCGGTAAACCAATATCTTGGCAAAGTTTTATTATACGTATTTTCGTACCTCTAAATTTTAACTTTGAGTGCAGCATCACTTTGAATGTAGATTAAGATTTCTAAATTCAATTTGATTTTTTAAGTCTTTTCAAAATAGATAAAATATCGTAAGTGAACAATGTTATTTCTTTTTTTGTGACTTTAAAAATGGATGAATTTGTACTGATATTAAAATGTCCTCTTATTATATAAAAGACGATTTAAAATTATTATGAACACACAGAAAAAATATTAACCATTTTATCGTGGAAATAAACGTCAACTATAATACACAAATATTTTTAAAGAATCTTAGATTGCGTATTCTCTACTCTTTCACGAGCAACGTTATTGAGAAATTAGAGAATTTTACTCAAACACCTACAGTTCTAAATAAGATAAAATTTTAATGCAAAATATTTAATTTCGAATTTTAAAAAAGTCCTTTTTTAAAACGTATGGCCAAATTCAGTGGCACTTTACGTTTTCAGGTTTACAAGTACGTAGTCAAGGTTACTTTAGAAATATTAGCTTGCTACGGTTTTATACGTTGAATATATTTCCGCCAATCTGAGAAGAAATATAGCCAAGTTATCAACACTTCGCTAAATTAATAACCAAGTTCGCAAAATTTAATAGCAAGACAAATGGAGATAAGTGCTTTCCTTACATATAAATGACTATTGGCGAATATTCTTAGACATAAAAATACAAATATATTACCCAAACTACCTTCATTCTCAAATGGAAAGAACTAGATCCACGAAAATGATGTTGACAAATTGATTGCGAAGCATTATATAAGAAAAGTGAACATATTTCGTAATATTTAAATCCTTTTTAATCTTACGTGATTTTTTATAACTTATTTGAAAAATGTGCAATATCTCAAGAACGGTTATGTTAGGGTTCCAAAGTGCGTATCGTTCTTTTTCTAATTAAAAATTACATAAGAAATGACCTTTTGCGTAACATCACTGAAGGTTATGTTTTTTAAATGATTATTTTAACATTTTATTCGAATGTTTGTGGTTTTCCGAGCATTCGATTACGCTTAAAATTAACAGGTTCCCAGTATGCACTAATTGTAATATTTGTATCAAACTTCATTCAAAACTCTCTATTCGTTCGTTAGATATAGCATCACCTCAAAAGACCACCCTCTATTCGAGTTCAGGGATGCTTGAAAAGTGCTCTTCCTTCGAAAACTCAAATTCCTATTTTCGCTTCCGTCACAATACTTTCCCTATACATTATACGAGTGTTACTTTTTAAGTAAGGTCCGTTTTACAATAAAAACGAAGTAAGTATATTTTTAAAAACAAAAGCATTTATTTTCTGAATTTACATTCAAATCTCTATTTTTCTACACAAATTCCTTGCCGATTTAAACATTTATCAAAACGATGTACCCGTTTTTGGATATCGTCATCATAGAACTACGCCGCCTGTGATGATAGCCAGTTACTCACGATAGTTTTCACTTCCTCATTAGTGTCTAAAGACTTGCCGCCCAGGAAAGTCTTCAGATGGCGGAAGAGGTGGTAGTCGCTAGGCGCAAGGTCCGGACTCTATGGCAGGTTATCGAATCAAAAGATTACGACTAAAATTGACCGAGTTATAGCTGTTTAAAGTTGGAGCACTTTTTGTGCTGAGAAATGGTCAATACGGTCCCTTATTGGTTGGCTGGCTGGAGAAATAGTCAATACGGTTCCTGATTGGTTGGTTGCCTAAAACGGGTCATTTTTATGTGTGGAAAAGCGACTTAAGTCATACAGTTTAATGCTTCATAACTCTGTGAATTTTCGTCGTAAAAAGAAGATTTTTTTTATTTTCCATGAAATTGTATGAGGATGATTTTCCTGAATATAATTGGAAGCACCGGGGAACCGTATAAAAATTTATGTTTCGTATTTCTTTCAGGAATGCATTTATTGATTTAAACTGTTTCTAAGAAAATAGATTTAAAAATCTAAAACATTTATTGATTTAAACCGTTTCTAAGATAATAGATTTAAAAATCTAAAACATATTTGCAATTGGAAGTGTATCTCTGTGACTAACGGTTGAGGAAATAGCCATTGGGCACCGATATCACTGGACACCCTGTATAATAGATGATATTACTCAATCCGTGTCTGTATAGCCCAATAAAAAGTTCATATTTCAAGTCGAAGGTTTTATCGCAACGTGACGCAAATATATGATCATGAGATTCTAACACCTGAAGAAACTAAATGGGATGTAAAGATGATACCATCCTTTTACATCTATGATTGAACTGAACAGGATAGTTAATATTGGGAAGACTTCCCAATTTAAAACGCTGGAATATGAGTATTCAAATCATGAATTGAAAGAAACTTGCTTCATCTTTATCTTAAAATTGATTATTTAAACCATGAAATTAAAATAACATTGATTGATAGATCTATCAGTTTGATCTGATTTGTATGTCCCATGAAGTTAAGGAGAAGTACTTTTTACTTCGTGATTTTCGTGGAAACAGTGCTTCCTCTATTACATAGTATCAGAAAGTAAAAATAATTTTTATGACTAAGTAATAATATAAACACTTTGATTTGTCTATCTGTTTATCTATCTATCTCTGGGTAACGCTGCTACGAAATGTTTCCAAACGTGTTTCAATCATGTTTGAACATTTGAATATAGATATTTACCCAAACCATCAGCATTTTCAGAACCCTGAATTTTTCCGATCGACTTTCCACGTTCAATGCTGATTGAATTCAGTGTTCATAATAAAACCCGGATTGTTCCTCTTAGCTAATTAAATTTTTGATTGAACGCGGTTCGTTTATTTATTTTTTTTTTTTCCTTTGAGTGGTGTCGGCAAATTTAAATTTATATTTAAAAAGATTGAACAAGAAAAAATATGACATTCAAAACGAATTTTATATCACAAACGTTTTGGCCAATGGAAAATGAAGAGGATAGAAAAGAAAAGAAACGTCGGTTGAACAGAGAATGGGTGAATAGACAGCGAGTACGTGAAAGTCAAGAATCTTTGGAAAAAATCGAATAGAAAAAGCCGAAAATTGAGCATAATTGAGCATCAAACTCTACAGTAATCTCAAATCCATCTGCAAATTGATAAAAATGACGCCAAATGGGATGTAATGATTTGCAAATTTTGAATTCCGTTGTACGATGGGCATACCTTCTAGTTGTCATTATATTAATTAAGTAACTTTAAAAATATGTAATGCAAGGTTGTAATTGACAATCGCATAGAAATTTCGCACTGTTCAAGTTAGATAAATACTAACATATTGAAAGAATCAGAAATCGTGACATCTGAAAACTGTTAATTTCCTATAAACGTGTTACTTTATGTAATTTTTTTTTTTACAATTTTCTTTTAAGATTTAAAAAAATATAAACTCTTTACAATAAAAGTATTTATTTATTTACATTTAAAGACGTTGAAATCCCATTAAAAGTCCGTGCTTTCAAATGTCAAACGTCCATCGTCTAAGTACTTAGGCAACTTGCCTTGGAGGTTACACATGAAATAAATAATATTACTCGTACTTTTCAGATTTATACGGATGGCAGTAAGAAAGATAATGGTAAAAACGATAATGACGTTTTTATTAGGAACTCGGAGAGGGATCTGAATCTTACGATTTGGAACCCTGACCAGTGCTCGGATTTTTGCTCTGAACTCCTGGAAATCAGAGAGGCCTTAAAATATGTGGAATCCACTGATTAGGATACTATCTGCATTCTAACAGACAGTAAAATTTGTATACAACATCTCAAGAACTGGTCAGAAATCACTGACAAGACTAGCCGGACATCATCAACTTGTCATATGAGTTGAAGAAGTTTAGATTTATTACATTCCAATGGATTCCTTGTCATATTGGTGTTTGTGGTAATGAGACTTAGGACTTCTCAGCCAGTGAGACTTGTGATCTAAACTTACCTTCAAACAACTTACTCACTGCTTTTGAAATACAAACATTGATTAGTTCTAGGAATTGATATAGCACTCCATGTAATCACTGCACTGGTACTCGGAGACTCCACTAATCACTGCACTAATCACTGCACTGGTACTCGGTACTAAGAGCTCTGGATTATCGCTCTAATGTGATGACTTTAGATCCATTCAAACACCGTTGGCCATGTTAAGGAGCGGCCATACTAATGATATGCAGCTTGAACGAGGCGATATACTTTTCCCTTTTTGTACCTGTTCTCCCCTTCGGCGACTCCCTCTCATATTTACGACTGAATGGTAAACTCTTTAAATTTTCTAGCAGATGACCAGGAGAGGGTAGCCTCATCGATTTACGAGCGGCGTGATCTTTTGGACTTCACCGAGCATTTTCTAGGTCAAGAGGCTTAAGAACAACAACTAAGTCATCATCAGAGGCAATTGCGGAATATCATCATCCGGTTTCTTTTAGTGGTGAGGAACATCCAGGAATCTCCTAGAAGAGATAAAAATTTTAAAAGAGCTAACATTGTCAACAAATACTACGAAAAAAATTTAAAAAATATGATAATTAATGAAATAGCAAGGATGAAAATACGAAATCGAAAAATTAAACCAGAGATTTCCAAGCTGAAGCGATGAAAGGGCAATTATCATTAATAAAGGAGTTTATCTGAAAAATTATGAACCTTGAATGAAAATTGAATTCCAAAATGTAATTATTAGTGAAAATGATCTTATAAACAAAACTGGTTAGATAGTATATAAAACATCATAAAATTTTCAATTTAATGTTAGATTTACCCGCTCCAAGAAGACCTCATAAGTGTAGAATATGTTCAGAATTACTCTTTACAAGTTATTTTATTTATAATGAAATTTGGTGCTTTTGTGTAGATCACAAAAGTTTTAATAAAAATATAATGATAGCGCTCCCAACTTGTATAGTGGACTAGAACCTATTTTCATTTTACATTTTTTTACGTCTGCATTGTTTTGTGTCTTATAGAAACATTGGAAAAATATTAAATTATCATGCAAGAAATAATAATAACGTTCGGAAAAATAATAAAGTAAAATAATATATTAATTTATTTTTTTCTAAAACTACATCCATTTCCGATTTCAGATAACCTTTTTGCAGGCAAGAGTTCGAAATGCGCAGGTTCTTGCGAAGTAGTTATAAGCAGTTAATACGATAAGGTGTCGAAAGCCCAGATCGTCCGGCTCACCCTAGGACATAGAGCAGCAAAGTGGGCGGTAAGGTGTGCATTAAATTCCCCGCGTTTTAGTTTCCCATAGACACAATTCAATTCACAATGTTGCAGTTCTAAGTTCATGTTTTTCTTCAAAGACCCTTACAGATTCAAATCGAATACACAGTGACAAAAATTATGAACCACGCGTATGAGGATAAATGTATAACATCATCAACTGGATTTTTAAAACAAGCAAAAAAAAATAACTCGTTAATGTAGTTGTAAATAAAAATTGTGACAAAAATGAAGGAGGCACCATTGCTTTCGGAAGCTAGATGAGCTAATTTCATCAAGGAACAGACTTCTGTAAAAATAATAGCGGTTTAGGAAATCTACATGAGCTATTGAATTTACATAATTCGCTTAACTCAATTTACTATTACTAAATTATACATATACCATGATATATTTTGTATGACTATTCACTATGACTAAATTTATTTAACTTTCACAAAGAAATTTTAAAATACCAGCAAGTAAATGACTGACGAATTGTGTAGATCACAAAAAAATCTGACAAGGACAGTACATGACTTCTAGAAGACCCAGATAAATTTTCTCTTAGTTTATTTAATTTCATTATATTGAGTTTAATAACACGTAATAAGATGCATAATTATTTGAAATTACAATGAATTTGAAGTTTTATTTCAATTTTCGTTTTCATTTAGCGACTGGACGCATTTTCGAAGGCGGCCTTTCAAAAATGAGAAACATCTAAAATATCTCGAGAACAAGTCCCAGAGAGATGGGGTTGATCTTAATCTTTTCGTCGCTGAAATGATGTGTAAAACAAGCATTTAATTGATACATTTGAGTACACGTAGTGTTTTATTTTAGATTTTGGGAAGTTTTGCTGATCATTTCACGAAAAAGGCAGGTATTTTTCTGATTTCTACTAAAATCTAATCAACACAATATTATATCCCACAAGTGATTTATCTATCCTTTTCTTATGAAATTTGGTCAATTAGTACCATTAGTGGCGACACGTCAAACTTCAAAGAACCGAAACAACTAATTAAATGACAAATCTTAAAAACCAGATTTAAAGGTCACTTTATTAAAAACCATCGTACAGACGTACATCAAATAATTTTAAGCCAGAAAACTTTCGAACATCTTCATGCCCTCCTCAGTGGCGATAGAATCAGAACAGATGCCAACATGCCTAAATACATTCCAATACCGTCAGGCAAAATTTGCATATTACGAAAATTGCCATCCATACTAAAGTGTGAATCCATACAACAAATTTAAAATTATAAAATTACAAATCTCAGAGATAAACATTTAAAAAAACTTTTTAAAAGACATCAAATACTTTGTAACAATATTATAAATTAAGGTAATTGTGTAAAGATTTAACACGCACGGAATCGAGAACGAGTCTCCAGGCATAACTTAACAGGGTCAAAATTACAAATAGAAGTACGATATAAATAAATGAAAAGGGATTCGTAAAGTAAAATAGAACGGGGCTTATTACAGCAGATCAAAAGAAAAGAATTTTCAAAAACGTGGCGAAAATTATCTTTAGTCCCTAATTGGGCAAGGGCGGTCGTTTGTTTGCAATTTTTTACGTCTCTAGCATGTTCAACTAAACGAATACCAATTATACGTTTATTACTACCGATATAAAATTTATAAACATTATCTGGAGAAAGAAGGGGTACAACATATACTCCAGCAAGACTTTTAAAGTTAACATTATCCGTAAATTTATTAGTACGAATACGATTGAACAAAATAGTAACAGTTGAATGAGCGGGTTTACAATTAAATTCGGTACAAAAATTGATATGAGGCCGAAAAATTTTAGGATGGTGAGGACAACTGGCTTTAAAAGGTAAACGTTCATTGATGGGAATAAGACTAGGATTGATGGGTTGTAAAAATTTATGGCGAATATTAGCAAATATTTTATAAACAAACTCATAAGAGTAACCAGCTCATGACCGAGTTTAAAAATTAAATCAATTTCACTGTTTAAAGATGTAATAGTGGAACTAAAACTAAAGGCGCTATTAAAATATGCGTTGAAGGAAGCCTTTTTAGAAGAAATAGGGTGAAGAGAATTAGCCGGAATGCACGTGTTAGTTACGTAAAAGTGGGTTTGCGAAAAACTGAAGTTTGAAAATTAAAAGAATTATGGGAAATAATAGCATCTATAAAAGGTAAGGAACAGTTGGTTTCATGCTCAACAGTAAAATCAATGGAGGGGGGGGGGAGTAAAATTTATTGACCAAATTTAGAAGATTAAGGAGACTATTTCACTACTAACTATAAAATATTCATGAAATTCGGTGAAAGCTCTTCTCTTGTGATGATGAGACAAACAAGTATATCGCATTCTCCAAAAAATTAATAGAACTGTGATATAAAGACGTTAATAAAGCTATCATTAGTCACTGCATTTTCATTTTCCTTATTTAAAACACATGTCATCGTAACGAGTGGATCATGTAGATTTAGATCTCAGTCATCCCCGGAAAAAAAAATATAGAAATCTTATTATAGAATTATTATTATTTAATATTATTATACATTCTGAAAATATTAATTATCCTGAAGTTGCAATAAAAGTAAACTTTTACACAGAGATATTTTTAACGAGTCTTAATTTACGTTTTCTCTTTCGAAACAAGACATATTTTAAAATAACTATAGTTCAAAATCAGATTACATTTTTTAATATAAAATATTAAATTTTGAATTTTAAGAAAATCCTTCTTTTTAAACATATATTCAAATTCAATGGCACTTAGTTAATTTAAAATTTAGTCCCCTACGTTCCACATTTATAATTTCTTCTAAATTACATCATGCATCCTTCACGATCAAACAACGTATTCCCAAAAATATAGCAATGGAATTTTTTTCAGTTGCGATTTAGCTGTATTACTGTTTGGGAAATTTAGCGTAAAGAAATCCAAATAAACTTGACTATCAATCATAGAAACACAAAACTATATTTCACAACTTTTCACGATGCAAATAATTGATTGATTCAAGAAACATAATATATTTCTCCGAGTGTGTCCCCCAAAACTATGGAGGACAAAAAACTATGCAGGACACTCACTATGCGGGGAAACAAACTAGGAAACTCACTTTAGAAGTCATCGTTTAAAAAAAAAATCTGATGTGGGTAATACATAAGTTTCCCTATATGATACAGTAAATTAACCTCTTTCACAGTGAAAACAAGATGTATAAGATCCGCGACACAGTGATATAATTTTGAATTATACATCTGGATCTTTTCAGATGACAACATGTATAAGTATTTCGATGTACCAAATTAACTTATATTTAGCGCCTTAAAATTGACAATTATCATTATTGACAGCATCAACCATATGCAATATAGTCCATATATTAAACTATTTCAATAATTTATTCAACATTCTGGCATTAATTTCGCTAATTTATCGTCATTTTAGCAGATTTGACGATATTTTGGTAAATCAGAGGCGAATTATCGTCAAGTTGGCGATACATCACTAATTGAATCCTCAAGTGCACCAAATGTATCGTTAAGTATTACAGACGAAATAGACAGAAGAGCTGTGTATCGGCGAAGTGTAGGGCGTCAAAATACAAAACTATTAATCAAATTATCTTCCTTCGTGTATGAAACAAACTAAATTCAGAAGAATGATACTAACAAATTTATCGCATAACACTGAATATGAAAATTGAACATGTTTCACAATAGTTATTTTTTTTTTTAATTTATGCAATTTTTTAATAAATTCATTTGAAAATGGTTCATGATAGCGTCCTGAAATGTGTGCCATTTGTTTTCTACTGGCAAATTACATAAGAAATGATAATTTATCTAACATATTAGAAGGTTATGCTTTTTTAATGCGTTTTTCAACATTTTATTCGCAAATCTGGGGTGTGCCAAACATTCTATTGCGTTTAAAATCAATTAGTTCCAAACATAAGGTGCAACCGACTTTTTCTCTGAGAACTCGAATTCATATTTTCGATCCCGTCACAATATTTTTCATATACCTTATACTATGTATAAAGGTATATGAAATACACCTTTATGCTTTATATTTTAAGGTTTACAAATGCGTAATTTATGCTGCTTTAAAAGATAGTCTTCTACGTTTCGCATTTACAATTTTTCCCATACTGAATAAACGAATCCAAAGAAATATTATTACATCATTCCTCACTGACAATCAAAGGACACATTGTAAAAAAAAATACAATAAAATTATTTGCTGTTGAAATTCAGCTGTAATACTATTTAGGTTAGATTCAAGCAATGAAATATCCTTTTCCTTCGGTTAAGGAAGTTCCCATCACAGAGACACAAAACTGAATCTCAATACTTTCCGAGATAGGGATAATCAATTGGGTCACATAAAACACATAATATTTACTCAGCGTGTGTCCCAAAAGTGGTTTGAGTTAGTGATTTACTCAAATTTGATTAAATGCTGTACTGTCAACGCAAATACGTTTGTACGTAAAATTTCAAGAAAATCGGCTCAGTAAAAGTGGGTCAAAAATCGATTTTAATGTTTGACCCAAACAGAAACACCAACCTAAATAATAAAGTGTAGGAAGTTCAACTCGAAAGTTTTTGCCATGATTGGTTCCTGATTTACAATGGCCATACCAGTTCTTACGAGAATTAAGATAAACTGATATAAGACAAGTGCGCTGCGGTCATCTGTATTTATTGAGTTACGATATACGCATCACATTTGAGCATATACCATCAACTGATCTGATAAAATTTGCATGTGCATAGTGATTGGTTTAGTTTAGAGGAGAACCAATACGAAAATCTCAACTGTTCTATTTGAAATATTTACGTTGCGCCTCTCCCTCATTATGCTTAACTTTTGAACAATAGTGTTTATTAACAAAGTGCATGCAGTTCTATCCGACTATGCTGATTTCTGCAGTATGAACCTGATTCTAGATTATTGTTTTTTTCAAATTCAACATTAGAATATATTCTGAAACATATAAATTTCTTTTATGCTTTTTTTTGTTGTTGTTTTTGAAATATATATTAACAAAATATTGAATATCCTACATTTATATTAGTAATCAGAAAAATATTGGAAATAAATAGTATATAAATATATTTATAACACATTTACGTATAATGTTTCTGCTGCGTTTGTCTTTGTTTTTAAATCTCATGACTGCGTAATAGATCGTAATGTAAACTTTTAAAGCAACTTGCTAAAATGTGAAGGTAGGCGTTTGATTATATCAAGTTCTACTTATTAGATAAATATTGTTCAACTTCCGTTTTTTATATCAAATAATCTACTTTGCAATCTGAGTTTGCGTGTACCTTCATTGAGACGAACTCCAAATACACTTTTATTTCTTGTACCAATAGTATTACAGAAACACAATTAAAATATAAGTTTCTTGTTTTTATAATATAAAATTAGAAAATACCGTCAAAGCGTTTGGATCGGCTGATGTAAATTTGTAAGAATATGTTATTAGATTTATCTTAAACAATTCTCCTACTGAAATCGTGTTTACTGTAAATTGTACAGTTTCAGTTTCCAATTAATTTACCGTAATGAAAATATACCCAACTTCTTTTTCTACAGAGATATACGAGCTAAAATGTGAAGGTAGTCGTTTGATTATTTCAAGTTCTACTTATTAGATAAATATTGTTCAACTTCCGTTTTTTATATCAAATAATCCCATATATATATATATATATATATATATACCAAATATGGTATATGAATACTTTGACAAAGTTATAGTATATGTATTTTCGTACCTCTGCATGTTACAGAGCTTGAGATGTAAATTAGAATTTCTAAATGCAAGTAAAATTTTTAAAACTCATAAAATTGATAAAACAACGTACATTAACAATGTCTAACTCCTTTGTGACTTTAAAAGTGAATGCTTCAATACTGATAGTAAAACTTCCTGCAGATCTATTTAAGAAAATTCAATATTATTATAGATACATAATGTAAATATTAACTATTCTGACATGGAAATAAAAGTAAATTTTTACATACTAACATATTCAACGAGTCTTAAATTACGTATTTTCTATTCTTCCAAATCTAACGTTATTTGGAAATTAGATATTTTTTAAAATATCTATAGTTCTAAATTAGATTACATTTTTAATGTAAAATATTTAATTTTGAATTTCATGAAAATTATTTTTTTTTTTAAACGTACGTTCAAATTCAACGACACTTTACATTTTGAAGCCTTTCTGGTAGGTCGGACGGTCTGGGTCTCAACAACAACAACTTTACATTTTGAAGGGAAGTTAGATTACGAAATTCTCAGATACAGCTCATAATAATCCTTCTACAAGAGTGTTGATTGATTTGTAGTGTAAAGTGATTTAATGTACTGTGTACTGCTTTAATAACTTTATATAATAAATGATAACATTCAATCCCTGTATGTGTAGCCCACAGAGGTGAAGTAGAAGGTTCATATCTCAAGTCTAAGACTTTGTCACAACATGACGCAATTGTATGATCTAGAACTCCTATACTACAGGCTGACTTATCAAGCATATTCAAGTCCAGCAAGGTTTCTACAAATACATGGGTTACCATATTTGGCGGTTTAACACGTGCTCCAAATATTGATTTTTACAGGTATTTGATAATGTTAACAAATTTACAATTGAGTTATATATTTATAAATATGAATTAGATTGGAGTAACAGTTGTAATTACACAACACTTATTAGCAAGAATCAAAAATATGATTTTCACTCTATAAGCCAGTGTTTCCCAAACCGTGCGCCGCGAAGTATAGTTGGGTGTGCCGCGAAAGAATTAAAATTACATTAAAAATGAGTAAAATATGAAATAAAACTCTTAATATAAATCATTAATATTAAAATAATATAATATCTTGTATATTTGTTGTGTAGTGCTTGGTTCAGTACGAATGTTAGATTCCTTTAAAATAATTATATATATATATATATATATATATATATATATATATATATATATATATATAATTGTATTTACACATCTGAATAGTCATAACACAAGCATGCAAGGTAAAAATGAAAATATTCTTACTTCGACAGATTGTATTTCAGAAAAGAATAGCAAATTGGGAAACTAGAGCTAAAAATGGTAACTTTGAAATATTTTCATTACTTGGCAAAACCAACATAAAGGAAATGACTCCTATTGTAGTTGAGCATTTGACGATTCTAGAAGGAAAATCAAACTATTGTTTTCCATTACCGAATACAGAAGATTATGACTGGGTCCGAAATCCATTCATAAAAATTTTACCTGGTATTGATTTGAACTTAAAAGAAGAAGAAGAATTGGCTTCTATTTCGAGTGTTCGGGGACTTAAAATCAAGCATGCAGAATTACATATTGATGCATTTTGGATTTCTATTAGAGAGAGTGTGTGTGTGTGTGTGTGTGAAAGTATGTGCGTGTGTGTGCGTCAATGAGTCTATGGAGACGATATCTCTCGAACAAATGGAGCGATTCGAATGAAATTTGGTACAAAAATCACAATCCGTGAACACTGGAAGCCGAAAACTGGAAGTTTTAAAATACAATCGAATGTTCAGAACCCCCTAAATATTCGAGTGAAATTTTGAAAAAATCCTCAAAAAATCAAAACCTTTATTAAAGTTACGCAAATAAATATTTCTTATGTAATTTTTCCATAGAAAACGATTGACACAAACTTTAGAACGCTAGCATAAACCGTTCTTGAGATATTGCAAATTTTTCAAATAAATTTATCAAAAAATCCCTTAAATTAAAAAAAAATTAGCTGTTAAGAAACATGTTCACTTTTCATATCTTCACTTATCATGCGATAAATTTGGTGACATCATTCTCGTGCATCTAACTCGCTTCATTCACGAGAAAAGATTCTTTGAGTAATACTTTTGTATTTGAACGCCAATAGTCATTTATACCATGTAAGAATAACTTATTTTTCCCTCCATAACGCTTGGCGAAATTATGGCGACGAATTTTGCGGAATGTCGCCAACTTGGCGGTTTTTTTAAATGTTGCCAAATTAATGAAAATCTCGCCAAATGGATAAAAATGAAGCTAAATCAATGAAAAGGCGACAAATTGTCGAAAATTCAATATCTTGGAAAGAATATAAGTATCTACTACAAGAAAAACCTATTTTTTTACTGCAAAAGTAGTAAATTCATTGTATAATATAAGGAAAGTCATGTGTTGCCCACATCAGTTTTTTATTTATTATTTTCATTAATGATCTTGCTGATTGCTTTAAAAATTGCCTTTTTTATGCTGATGATTTGAAAATTTTCTGTCCTATTTCTGATGCTGTTTCTTGTAATAATATTCAGCCTGAGTTGCATGTCCTTTTCGATTGGTGTAGCAAAAACCATCTTCTTTTCAATATTAGTAAATGTGGTGTTGTGTCTTTTACTCGTAGAAAAGCGCCTATTATATTTTCTTATGGTATTAGCAACTCTGTTTTGGCTAGAAAGTTCTCTATTGCGGATCTTGGAGTTATTTATATGTCTATTAATATTTTGGCGACAAATTTGGCGGAATGTCGCCAACTTGGCGACATTTTTTAATGTTAAAAAAACGAAAATCTCGCCAAATGGATAAAAATAACGCTAAATCAACGAAAATGACGACTAATTGAAGACAATTCAATATCTTAGAAAGCTAAAAGTATCTACTATAAGAATAACATTTTTTTTAACTGTAAAAGTAGTAAATTCGTTGCATTGCATGAGGAAAGTCATGTGTTGCCCAAATCAGAATTTTTTTATTTACAGAACAAAAAGAAAGTACTGTACTTAATAATTTTCTTCATATTTTATTTTCATATGTATAAATACTCATTTTATATATATTATAGTATATATATATATATATATATATATATATATATATATATATATATATATATATATATATATATATATATATATATATATATATATATATATATATACATCAAATTTTTTTTACAAATTTCAATACAGATTTTTAATAACAAATCCTGAAACCATCTATTTCATTTAAAAAAAATCTTATTTATTCTAAACTTTAACCCAAATCCAAAAAACATATACACGAAGTTATAATGAAGTTTTTCTTTTTCTTTTTCTTTTTCTTATTTCTTGTATCTTTTTTGATTTTCAGATTTGGTCATTTCCTTTTGGATATATATATATATATATATATATATATATATATATATATATATATATATATATATATATGTATATATATATATATATATATATATACATATATATATAATAAGTGCGCCGCAAAATTTTCATTTGTTGTAAAGTGAGCCCCGAGTTAAAAAAGTTTGAGAAACACTGCTATAAGCAGATTAACAAACAAACGGACAATTTTTTTCTAATTATTGTTTTGCAAAAATCCGGTCTTATTAAAATTTATGAAATACTTTGATGTATGTTTCTATTTTACAGCTGTTACATATATAGGAGCCTTAGTATGTTTATGAGGTTTTAAAATTTGAAGAAACGAAATGGAATACTGACTGCATTCAGGTCGCGGAATTTAGAGATGAGACTATCCTTTTATTTTCATGATTCAACTGAATAAGATAGTTACTATATTCAACAGTTTGATTGTTCCGATGCCAGCTTAGAAAGAAAAGGATTAACTTGGACTTTTTTCGAAGCTCTGCCCCGAATAGACATTAATTTGACTAGCAATATTTTTGAAGTTTTGTACAATTAAAAAAATCTGATGTGGGTAACACATGACTTTCCCTATATAATGTAATGAATTTACTACTTTTACAGTAAAAAAATAGGTTTTTCTTATAGTAGATACTAATATTCTTTCCAAGACATTAAAGTTTCGACAATAAGTCGTCATTTTCATTGATGTAGAGTCATTTTTATCCATTTAGCGAGATTTTCGTTAATTCAGCAACATGTAAACAAGTTGGCGACATTCCACCAAATTCGTCGCCAAGATCTCGCCAAACGTTATGTATAGAGAAACAAGTTACTCTTACAGCAGATAAATGATTATTGGCGTTCAACTACAAAAGTATTACTCAAAGTATCTTTTTTCCTGAATGGAACGAGATAGATGCACGAGAATGATGTCACCAAATGTATCGCATGATATTATATATGAAAAATAAACATGTTTCTTAACAGTTATTTTTTTTTTAATTTAGCCATTTTCATTGATTTAGCGTCATTTTTATCCATTTGGCGAGATTTTCATTCATTTTGCAACATTTCAAAAAGTCGCCAAGTTGACGACATTCCACCAACTTCGTCGCCAAGCGTTATGGACGAAGAAATAAGTTATTTTTACAGCAGATAAATGACTATGGACGTTCAAATACAAAAGTATTACTCAGAGTATCTTTTTTCATGAATGGAACGAGCTAGATCCACGAGAATGATGTCACCCAATTTATCGCATGGTATTACATATGAAAAGTGAACATGTTTATCAATAGAAAATATTTTTTTTTATTTTATATGACTTTTTGATATTTTTTTTTAAATATTCAATATCTGGAGAACGGTTCGTGTTAGCGTTCTAAAAGTTATGTCAATCGTTTTCTAATGAAAAATTACATAAGAAATGTCTATTTGCGTAACTTTATTAGTGCTTTTGATTTTTTGACGATTTTTTCAAAATTTAATTCGAAAATTTAGGAGGGTTCTGAACATTCAATTGCGTATAAAACAATAGGCTTCCTGTGTTTATGGATTGTGATTTTTGTACCAAATTTGGTTCAAATCGGTCCATTCGTTCGTCAGTTATCGTCTCCACAGACCCACTGACACACACACACACATACTTAAGCACACACACACACAGACATCACTTCAAAAATGTTTGATTCGTGATCAGGGATGCTTGAAACGTGCTCTCCCGTTGAAAACTCGAATTCGAATTTTCGACCTCGTCACAATACTTTCCTTATACATTATAAGGAAAGTAAAAACTCGAACCACAAGCGTCTGATCAGCAACAGACCTACAGCAACTAAGTTCCTTATATCATGTTCTTATAGCATCATCAACATGCATGCAACGACCATCGAGAAACTGAGTGTTAATTTATATAAGCACAGGAAACAAGAAAATTTTCTTTATTTATAAGTGGAAATTGAGACCAATTCTTTGCTTCTATTCCAGTTAACTGTCACTCGATGCTGATCATCTTCCGTTAAGGATTCGGCTCTGCTGGTTTCTGCAGTAAGAACATGATTCTAGATTTATGTTTCTTTCAAATTCAACATATTGATTACATTTCCAAACATTTAATTTCCTTTATGCTTTTATTGTTTTTGTTTATTTAAACCAAATATTAAATATAATTCATATATGATAGTCTTCAGAAAATTATAGAAAAGAAATGGTATATAAGTGATTTTAAACTAATATGAATCAATTTTTTGAAATACTTCTGTATTCTTTTTTAAAACTCATGACCTCGTAAAGAATCAGTCATGTTGATAAGTATAAACTTCAGGCAGCAAGATAATATCATAGTTCTATTTATTAGATAAATATTGTTACTGCAAAGAAGTTTGGATTGGCAGATGCAAATTTGTTGGAATACATTATGAGCTCTATCTTTATCGCAAATTCTCCTATTGAAGTCGTTTATACTTTAAAATGTACAGTTTCAAGGTTCAATTGAATCGCTGTAATGAAAATATATCCAAACACTTTCCCTACAAAGAATGGTTTCCTTTCAAAATGTGTTCATACTAAAAAGGTGAACTATGGCATACCAATAATTTGATACACTTTTAATATACGTATTTTTGTACTTCCTTAACCTTAATAACCTTCCTTCCTTAAGTTTAATATGTTACAGCACTTGAAATGTAGATTAGAATTTCTAAATGTAATTAAAATTTTTAAAACTTATCAAAATCGATAAAAAAGTGTAATTCAACAATGCGGAACTTATTTGTGACTATAAAAGTGGATGCTTCAGTACTGATAGTAAAATTTCCTGCTGATTTCTAGACACTTAAAATATTAACTTTCCTGTCGTGGATTTAAATGTAAACTATTACAAATCAGTATTTTTTACGAGTCTTGATGTGCGTATTCTCTATTCCTCCAAATGCAACGTTGTTTCGAAATTAGACATTTTTTTTAAAAATAACAATAGTTCTAAATTAGATTATATTTTTTATATAAAATATTTAATTTCGAATTTTAAAAATTACTGTGTTAAAACGTTGGCCGAGACGCCGAAGTCCATTTCAGCATTTGGGCGATCATTTGAGGGGATTCATTTCAGGCCTAAGTACTGCTGGGTGGTCGTACCGGCATATCGCCGCTGAATCACGCGTAGATGTGTGCACTTTGCAAAGAATTTGGGGAAGATGGTTTGAAGAAAGACATGTGAATCGTCGCAGTGGTACAGGTCCATCTAAACGTATGTCAGCAAGCGTTGATCGATGCATTCGAAAGCATACGGTGACGGTCTCGCAAACAACCACTGTCGACATTCTGCAGAGATTTGCAGGGTACATAGGATGTTCCAATATTAGCCAGAACAGTTTCTTGACGATTGGCTCAAAGTTTCTTACACTCAATCCGTCCTTTACGAAGACTGCTATTGACGACAAGACACGAAAGTGAGATATTGCAATGGCGTCAGGCCCACGCCTGTTGGAAGACTGAATGGGGTACGATGGTGTTCAGCAACGAATCTCGGTACAGTTACCATGCGAGAGTCTGGAAGTGACGTGGAAACGGATCCAATCTTGCATCATGATTTGTGGCCCCGTCGGCTTCGAACCGATCACCTATGGCTCGTATCAGAGGCACAATGATGGCATGACTATATGTGGATGAGGCGTCGCAGCCAGTTGCACTGCCCTACATTCAGAGGTTGCAAAATGCTCTTTTCCAGCAAGATAACGCGCGAACACACACAGCAACCATCAGCAGACAAACCTTGCAGGATATCCAGATGCGCTCTTTGGCCTCCGCTGTCTCCAGATCTCTCACCCATCGAGCATGTATGGGACGTGATTGCCCGTCATTTGACAGTCCTGGACCTGCCTCAAACAGAGGACGACTTGTGGAGGATGGTTGAAAGCACATGGTCAGCCATCCCTCATGAAACCATCCGCATGCTCTTTGCATCTGTTTCCTGAAGAGTAGATGTTTGTTTCGCAACAAGAGGTGGCCCTACTGCCTACTGATCACCCAGTCTATGCCATTAATGTATTGCATTATCCTTCTAGAATTAACATCGTTTACTTATATATGCCATCATTGTCTGTGAGTCCTTTATCATCACACTCTATCCGCTCTTTCATTATGTTTCATTTACTGTATCAAACATTACATATATATATATATATATATATATATATATATATATATATAAACTCATGTTTGAAACATAATGAAAGAATCACGCGATTCAGCTGAAACTTACAAAAGATACAAATCTTCCTAGTTCCATACAGTTCATCCTAGACTCCCTGATTTGCATCTGCTGTCCATAATACAACGGTTGCCTTTACTGAAAAAAAATTCTCTTTAGGTCAATTGAATAAAATATATATTTTCGAAATATTTTTCCAAAGACAAAAACATTTATATACAGAATTTAATTGACTTGTTTAAAGCACAATTTTATTCCCGACAGAAATTTAAATGTAAGAAATCTGCTTTACGGCATTTAATTTCAATTACTGTTCTGCACTTAAAATACATTAAATTTATTAGGGTTATATTTCGTACGTTAAAATTTTCCTGCTCAGAATCCGAAGTTCAATTGATTAAATTTTGAAAATTCAGACAATGATAATTAAATTAAAACAGCATATATAGCTGTTTTTATATCGGACTATATTGCCTAGTGAATTTAGGCATTATCACACCCTACATTCCTAAGCGAGTCATAAAGTTCACATGTTAAATACCTATTCTTCACCAACCCCATCTTTGTTACATGAAAACAAAAAAGCAACTTCGGAAAAGTTTCGCTCCACTAAACTCCTATTCGCCTCTCCATCCTGATACTCAAAAACTCCTAAAAGGTATTGTTACAGTCCAATCAACCACTATTAATCATCTCAACAAATTAGTACCCACTTTAACTCCTTGCACTTGTTTCTCCTAACAATTTCAGTAAGTTAGCAGCACGTGCTCATCGCCCAGTTAGCGAGGGCCACGCGTCAGAAATACAACAAGCTACACTAATTATCCTCCTGTATATCTTGTAAACACGCCCATTTGATATTACTGCACTCAGACTAGGCGCTTCGTAGTCATTTTTAGCGCTAACTTCCAGAGTTCTTTCACTTTCAATTTGAATATAAAATTATCTGCTCCTCTTTACATTAATATTCCCTGCACGGAAAGTGGTTGTTAAATAGAGGTTCCTGCGTGCTCTTGTTAGGAAGATGATTTGCAAATGTAATGCAAGTAGGTTAGTGTGTGTGCATTTTAATGCAGAGAAGTAAGCATGATACTAAATTGAAGCAGATTAGACATGAACTTTGCAGGTTTTACTAGCATTCCATTTACTCTTGTTGTATAAGTATTTTATATATACGAAGCACCTGTTATATGCTAGTTCGGATGCATTTAATAATGTTTTTCTGCAGAAAAGTAGGAGCAAACTGCTTTGCTGCTCTGATGTCAAATAATCTCAAAATAACAACAGGGCGTACTTTATACTGATATGACAATAAAAAGCTTGCATATGATTTTAGTTTTTTATAAAATAATTTTATAATTCGAAAAATAAATAAAAGAGATCAATCATGCATAAAATATTGATTATGAAGCACTTTCCAATTGCAATACAATTTTATTTAAACATCTATAAAATGCGATAAGTCAGCGGTAATATTTTTAAAATTATCACAATAATACAATAATTTATTACATTTAAAATCTTAAAACTTCATCGAAAAAAATGAACTTTATTGAAATGACGTCATTGAAATATAAATCGTCTCTTTCTCTATGTAAAAGCTGTAAGTATTTCATTCACACACTTTTATTCCATTCCTTTCATTCATTACAATACTACAATAATTTATTTTATTTAAATACTTATTTAACTTTGTAATTTAACTCTATGCGTAAAACTTCATCGAAAAAGTTTGCTATAAAATCGTATGTTTTCTATGTAAAATCATTGAATGTTTCATTCATATCAGCTGTATTTCAGACTCAAAGAGCTAAATAATTTTGTGTTAAAGAAATTCAGCAATTCTTATATAACTCAACGTGCAGCTTTAAATGTTTACATTCTCCATGCCGTCCAGGAGGTGAAGCGCATAGCGTCTTCAGCTGCTGTCTTGTGGACTCGGGTTCGAATCCCGAACAAGGGATGAATGTTTCTTGAGGATAAAGTCAGTCCTCCGCTTTCTGGGTTCTCGTCAAAATGTGAAGTTGCACCCCCTCCGACCTTCGTCAGTGATGCTTTCATGTAATAAACTTTGTTCTCTCGTCTTGCGTCTTTCTTCGTTCTTTCCAACGTCACTAGTTCTGAATTGGCTCCGCCGAAACAGGAGGTCATTTAGTCAACAACAACATTCTCCATAAGTAAAAATTAGGCTTCGTTGTAGAAATAATCAAAGTTTGATGATCATTTAAACTCAAATATATTGTAATTGCATTTTTTCAGAATGTTTAAATTGCACAAAAATAATTCAGAATGTTTAAATTGCACAGAAATTAAGCAAAAATAAAGTGGTTTTAAGAGGCATACAACACTCAATATAAATTGTAAAGAATAAAAATCACGATCTTGACACAGGATGGATGACATACATTATTTTGAAGCGGATCACGTGATCTCTTCATGTAATGGTCACGTGATCTTTTCATGTAAAGGGTGTAATTATTATTTTAATTTTTATTTAAAAAACTACAGAATATATTTTGCTGAAATTTTTTTCATAAGTTTTATGGGATAATTCAAATATTTCCTAAAACTTTCGAAACAATATGTGAATTTTAAATTCGCTTAAAAAATTTTTGAAGCATTTGGTCCCATTGGATGCAATGTATTTAATTTTTTCAACCCGGGTTCAGTCCAAAACTAATTGGGTGATATTATTCATTTATATTCCCATAGGTTCCACAGACCGTCTGAACAACATACGAAAATGTCATTTTGATAAAGTCATTTTTACCGCAGTTATCGTGCTAACGGACAGATAGACAGAAAGAACAAAGCCATAAACTCTTTTCAACTATGTTGGAAAGTGTTAAAAAATACTTTCATTATAATATAGCATTTGAATAATAGCATTAAACGGATTTAGAGTCAAAACTCAGATTTTTGTCTGGATGAATTAACAGAAAAACACTAGAAATATTCATAAAGACGTGGCATGACTCAGAAAAAAGGCATAAAATACGAAAAACTTATCCAAACTGATATCGATAACAAGCTACAAAAAAAATAATAATAAATATAAAACTACACCAAACCACAACCAATCTTGTAAGACTGCATTAAAAGTAAGCACACACAGATGCGAAACAAAATAATAAAAACAGTTATCAACATATGGAGCTCAGTTTGAATGGCTTGAGCTATAAATCACAAAATAGTAGAACTATTAACATAACTATGATAAACACCAGGTGATTCAAGACAGGAATGGGTTATTTTGGAGAACAGAAAAGCAAATGTATATTAGTACTATTGTGCAACGCTTTGTCAATTATGATGGAATTATAGCTTTTAGAAATGGTCAAAGGTTTAAGATCGTCAATTTGACAATTTGACTGGGCGTCAGAAGATAATTTTAATTAACGGTAAATCTCGTATAAGTGCAAATTGTTGCAACTTGTGATGAGTAGGATGATTGGAATCAGCATGATGAGTTACATAGGCACATCAAGAAAGGATTATTTATTGATAAATTCGTCATGAGTAAACAGGATGCAAGAATCAATGCAATTAATTGAACTAAGAAAATTAGGAAGAATGCATATGTTATCAGCCAACACGATGCTATCCATACATATCAGAACAAACATCTGAAATTGGGAAAAGCAAGATGTTTTTATTCCAAATATCCTATATAGATATCATATAAAATAGGTGGTAAAAGGATATATTTCTTATAAAATACACAATTGAAAATAAAATACGTCTGTCCAGTACATAATTTGGTCAACGTTAAAATTTCTTTAGCTTCGTCATATGAAGAATGAAGTTAGCGTATCCTTTTTCACAAGCTATTAATTGATTGAATCATCATTAGGGACAGTAGTTAAAGGGAATTTCACGTCAAAAAAAAACATAGTGCAATTGACAGGAAGTAAAATTTTGACTTCTTAAAATCGTGGTTTCTTAACAGGGTGAGTGTTGCTGGCAGAGAAGGTTATGAGCAAGAGTAAAAGCAAGTACCGAGCAATAAAGTATGCGAAAGTAAAACAATATGACAAAGAGCCAAACTGGAATTGTGAATTTAATAGCATAAAATCGAGCACAATTTTAAATGCAGAGAAGTTCAACCCATTTGATAATAATATTATTGCCTCCTATTTCAGGACATAATTTTTGTAGACTTTTTTATCATAATTTTAACAGAGTAAGGCCCATTTAAAAAAAACATATTAATTTAATACACAAGTATTTTTGTTTAACGATGCAATGTAATCCTCCTATTCCGCCCAAGTAATAAGCAAGTTAGGGTTATATTAAAATTCAGTACTATTCTCCCTCAGACGCCAAACATGTTTGGATAAGTAAGGTTACGATTCTCGTTTGTCTTGAAGAAAAATGTTGCTTTCTGTCCTAGGATCCGTTTGACCCTTATAAATTTGTATATGGTATAGTTTGACGAAGTTTTTATATTATGGGTTTTCATTACAGCTATTTCTTAGCGTATTAAAATAATTTTTGAAATTATAGTAGAAATTATTTTAAAAAATGCATTTGTTACAGTCATATCGAAATAGTAAGAGGGGAGCCCCAATGAACAGGTTTATCATGGGTGATAACCAAGTGAGCAGTTTGAAAATAGAGCAGTGTAAAACTCTTACATAAAGAGCTGGCGCATCCAACTTCCCGTTTTCTTCTTAACCTAGGTCGAACGACCTACCCTAAGATGTAAGCTATCTGTTTGGACGGCAGGGACATGCCACCCAATTCAGACTGATACCCAGTGGGGGTGGCATCCACATGAACCGTGCCCTACTTCCAATACCACCAACATCTCGGGAGGGCTTACAGACCCACATATTTACGTGCCCGGGTGAACGCGCGTGTGCAGTTTGGATAGATCTGGGAATCGAATTTTTGTCGTCCGACTATTATCCACGCGTGTTAACCACTGGGCTGGCCTACCTTATTTAACCATACGACTTATTTAGGAAGTATCGAAGGAGCTTATCGAAGGCTTATCCAAAAGCCCCTATTTAAGTAAGGAGTATTATGTCCACATGGAGGGCGACAACCATATTTAGGACGAAATCCCGTTAGAGCGCAGAGTTCGATGTGCCCAGCACTGGTCCTAAGCCGTGTTACGCATCAAGCGTGTATTCGCTCATAGAGTCACTACGCCTTTAAAAACTTAATGAATTGAATACAACCCCTCCTTTAGTGAATAAAAAAATATCCGCGAAATTAAAGCAGATGGCTTAGAAATTGGAAATGCCAACAGTTATTAGCGCATGTTAGATGATGATGCACTTAAGCATCTTCGGAAAAAATGTTTTCTCCTTGGTTTTTATCACATGGCGTTTGGTTCTCGATCTTATTCGCCGATCCTTCTACTTTGTCTGTACATTTCTGCTGCGTGTTTCCTTTCATTTATTGAAGTTTTCGTTTGGAAACGATTATCTGCCTTAGTCACACGATGCAGCCTTTCTTTACAAGCGAGTTGATAGAGATCTTGACATTGTTACAGTAAATCAATAAAATTATTCTAAATTAACATTCAAGGTAATTAATGTTGTTGCGCCAACTAACTACTGTACGCATAAAGGGCCCATAAACACAAATCGAAGCAGTCATTACACCTCCCCACTTGCACTGCATTTTTTTTGTTTTAATTCACTGTATCCTTTATCAGGAAGCTTTCTAGACAATTAACAAAGCTATACAAGAATATCAATCACAAGGTTATTATATCTATAAGGTTGGGCCACTTCACCTCTAGCCAATGAGAGCACGTAAAGACGCAACGTCACTTGGAGTCGAAAATCAGGAACGGTCCGGTAGACTCCAATGTTAAAGGGTGGTAATAAAATTAATTTAATCATTTTTTTTAATTTAAAATATAAAATAAATACTCAAATAACATTAATTTTACGTGAACACAACTTAAATATGCAGTATTGGGGGTTTTTGGAAGGGTACATACATAATAAAACTGTATTTCCCTTTCTGAAAAATGTATATCATCTGAAAGTTTCGTTTCGCTTTTTGACACCTGTCATTGTTATTACAGGAGGCGATGTTTTTTTTATTAATGAACTTTGTTTTAAATACACGAATTTACAGAAATATGTTCGGAAAGTTTTCTAAACAAGCGATCATTCTAAAATTTTCATTATATACAAATAAACATCGCGTAATTTCTTTCTAAATGCATATAAATAAAGTTATTTTCGATTATGTTATCTGTAATAATTGAAAATAAAAAAAATAATTAAAACGCTAAGAGTTGTATATCTTTTTAGTGGGAGGGGGGGGGGGATGTACTTATGCCGAACTAGTAAACGATTTAAGTTATGCTTTTATAGTGAAGAACTTATATTATTGCTAAACACTTGATTTTATTAGTGTTTTTTAGATCAAAAAGAGAATTTATATCAAATCGAAATTCAATGTAAACATATAAAAATATAGAAACTAATCGTTTAACAAACACACTATAATATACTTTCAGAATAATAAATTGAATGTATTATAGTATATTGATTCATGATGAAAAATATACGAGCAAGCGCCTGTTTATTTTCTTAAATCGTACCCCCCCCCCCCCCCTCATTTTTTGAATGTACTAAAATTTAAATTATAAAATGTAATGTAATAAAATTTAATTAATACAAAATTTGCGAGATTAAAGCAAAACAATAAATAAAACGCTAACACTAAGAGTTTTATGTCTTTCTTTTTTTTTCGGGGGGGGGGGGGGGATGTACTTATGCCTAACTAGTAAACAATTTAATTGATGCTTTTATAGTGAAGAACTTATATTATTGCTAAACACTTGATTTTATTAGTTTTTTTTAGATCAAAAAGAGAATTTATATCAAATCGAAATGCAATGTAAACATATAAAAATATAGAAACCAATCGTTTAACACACTCACTATGATATACTTTCAGAATAATAAATTAAATGTATTATAGTATATTGATTCATGATGAAAAATATACGGGCAAGCTGTTTATTTTCTGAAATCGTACCCCCCCCCCCTCCATTTTTTGAATGTAATAAAATTTAATTAATAAAATGTAATGTAATAAAATTTAATTAAAATAAAATGTGTGAGATTAAATAAAAACAATAATTAAAATGCTAACACTAAGAGTTTTATGTCTTTTTAGGGGGGGAGGGATGTACTTATGCCTAACTAGTAAACGATTTAAGTGATGCTTCTATAATGTATATGACTTTTGTTTTAAATACGCGAATTTACAAAAATATGTTCGGAAAGTTTTTTAAACAAGCCATCATTCTAAAATTTTCATTATACACAAATAAACATTTCGTAATTTCTTTCTAAATGCATATAAATAAAGTTATTTTCGATTATGTTATCTCTAATAATTGAAAATCAAAACAATAATTAAAACGCTAAGACTAAGAGTTTTATGTCTTCTTAGGGGGTGGGGGGGGGTAGGGATGTACTTATGCATAACTAGTAAACGATTTAAGTGATGCTTCTATAATTTATATGAATTTTGTTCACAATTTTGTACACAATTTGCATGCACATACATGTACACAACTTGCAATCTGATTTAAAACAGCGGTTCCCAACCTTTATCCCTTGAAAACCCGCGCCTGTTTATTTTCTTAAATCGTACTCTCTCCCCCCCCCCCCTTTTTTTGAATGTAATAAAATGTAATGTAATAAAATTTAACTAATAAAATGTAATGTAATAAAATTTAATTAATATAAAATGTGCGAGATTAAATCCTGTTCGATTTTTCAAAAATTACAAGAACATCATTAGAAATTATATAAAGATACAAATAACTTGCTGTAAAATGAAATGAATAAAAAGTATACTGTACTTTCGTCTTTTAAGATTTAAAAATCCTACATAATGGAACTTCATGAACTAAACTAATGTTTCAAGAAAGAAGTGCATTTTCCCAAATTAATATAAATTTTACAATGTTGACTACTTTAAAAGAAAATTTTTGATTAAAATTTGCATTATTCAACCTTAAAAAAGGAATATAAATAAATTTTGGAAATATAAATGTACTTTTAGTCATTAATTTCTTAATAAAAAATATCTTTGGTTTAATAAACGAATTTAAATTAGTCCTATTCTTCAATACTGAAATTTTTGCATGTATCTGAGGTTGGGAAACACGACTCTAAAATATACATTATATTACGAAAAGAACACTTACTTTTTCACATAAAAAAAGCTAGCATTGCCTGGAATTTAAGATGCAAATCTTTGATTAAAATTCTAGTTGAACTTGTAAGAAGTCCTCGAAACCAATAAACACTTTAAAAATGCACTTGTTTCAAACAAAAAATAAAAAAAAAACCGAGCGCCATCTTGTGCCGCGAGTTGCAAGTAAACTCCATCTCCAACTGACGTCACAGATAGTGTTCGTGGCAGAGAAGTGCAAAAAAACATAGTGCAAGTGACAGGAAGTAAAATTTTGACTTCTTAAAATCGTGGTTTTTTAACAGTGTGAGTGTTGCTGGCAGAGAAGGTTATGAACAAGAGTACGAGCAAGTACAAAGCAACAAAGTATGCGAAAGTAAAACAATATGACAAAAAGCCAAACTGGAATTGTGAATTTAATAGCATAAAATCGAGCACAATTTTAAATGCAGAGAAGTTCAACCCATTTGATAATAATATTATTGCCTCCTATTTCAGGACATAATTTTTGTAGACTTTTTTATCATAATTTTAACAGAGTAAGGCCCATTTAAAAAAAACATATTAATTTAATACACAAGTATTTTTGTTTAACGATGCAATGTAATCCTCCTATTCCGCCCAAGTAATAAGCAAGTTAGGGTTATATTAAAATTCAGTACTATTCTCCCTCAGACGCCAAACATGTTTGGATAAGTAAGGTTACGATTCTCGTTTGTCTTGAAGAAAAATGTTGCTTTCTGTCCTAGGATCCGTTTGACCCTTATAAATTTGTATATGGTATAGTTTGACGAAGTTTTTATATTATGGGTTTTCATTACAGCTATTTCTTAGCGTATTAAAATAATTTTTGAAATTATAGTAGAAATTATTTTAAAAAATGCATTTGTTACAGTCATATCGAAATAGTAAGAGGGGAGCCCCAATGAACAGGTTTATCATGGGTGGTAACCAAGTGAGCAGTTTGAAAATAGAGCAGTGTAAAACTCTTACATAAAGAGCTGGCGCATCCAACTTCCCGTTTTCTTCTTAACCTAGGTCGAACGACCTACCCTAAGATGTAAGCTATCTGTTTGGACGGCAGGGACATGCCACCCAATTCAGACTGATACCCAGTGGGGGTGGCATCCACATGAACCGTGCCCTACTTCCAATACCACCAACATCTCGGGAGGGCTTACAGACCCACATATTTACGTGCCCGGGTGAACGCGCGTGTGCAGTTTGGATAGATCTGGGAATCGAATTTTTGTCGTCCGACTATTATCCACGCGTGTTAACCACTGGGCTGGCCTACCTTATTTAACCATACGACTTATTTAGGAAGTATCGAAGGAGCTTATCGAAGGCTTATCCAAAAGCCCCTATTTAAGTAAGGAGTATTATGTCCACATGGAGGGCGACAACCATATTTAGGACGAAATCCCGTTAGAGCGCAGAGTTCGATGTGCCCAGCACTGGTCCTAAGCCGTGTTACGCATCAAGCGTGTATTCGCTCATAGAGTCACTACGCCTTTAAAAACTTAATGAATTGAATACAACCCCTCCTTTAGTGAATAAAAAAATATCCGCGAAATTAAAGCAGATGGCTTAGAAATTGGAAATGCCAACAGTTATTAGCGCATGTTAGATGATGATGCACTTAAGCATCTTCGGAAAAAATGTTTTCTCCTTGGTTTTTATCACATGGCGTTTGGTTCTCGATCTTATTCGCCGATCCTTCTACTTTGTCTGTACATTTCTGCTGCGTGTTTCCTTTCATTTATTGAAGTTTTCGTTTGGAAACGATTATCTGCCTTAGTCACACGATGCAGCCTTTCTTTACAAGCGAGTTGATAGAGATCTTGACATTGTTACAGTAAATCAATAAAATTATTCTAAATTAACATTCAAGGTAATTAATGTTGTTGCGCCAACTAACTACTGTACGCATAAAGGGCCCATAAACACAAATCGAAGCAGTCATTACACCTCCCCACTTGCACTGCATTTTTTTTGTTTTAATTCACTGTATCCTTTATCAGGAAGCTTTCTAGACAATTAACAAAGCTATACAAGAATATCAATCACAAGGTTATTATATCTATAAGGTTGGGCCACTTCACCTCTAGCCAATGAGAGCACGTAAAGACGCAACGTCACTTGGAGTCGAAAATCAGGAACGGTCCGGTAGACTCCAATGTTAAAGGGTGGTAATAAAATTAATTTAATCATTTTTTTTAATTTAAAATATAAAATAAATACTCAAATAACATTAATTTTACGTGAACACAACTTAAATATGCAGTATTGGGGGTTTTTGGAAGGGTACATACATAATAAAACTGTATTTCCCTTTCTGAAAAATGTATATCATCTGAAAGTTTCGTTTCGCTTTTTGACACCTGTCATTGTTATTACAGGAGGCGATGTTTTTTTTATTAATGAACTTTGTTTTAAATACACGAATTTACAGAAATATGTTCGGAAAGTTTTCTAAACAAGCGATCATTCTAAAATTTTCATTATATACAAATAAACATCGCGTAATTTCTTTCTAAATGCATATAAATAAAGTTATTTTCGATTATGTTATCTGTAATAATTGAAAATAAAAAAAATAATTAAAACGCTAAGAGTTGTATATCTTTTTAGTGGGAGGGGGGGGGGATGTACTTATGCCGAACTAGTAAACGATTTAAGTTATGCTTTTATAGTGAAGAACTTATATTATTGCTAAACACTTGATTTTATTAGTGTTTTTTAGATCAAAAAGAGAATTTATATCAAATCGAAATTCAATGTAAACATATAAAAATATAGAAACTAATCGTTTAACAAACACACTATAATATACTTTCAGAATAATAAATTGAATGTATTATAGTATATTGATTCATGATGAAAAATATACGAGCAAGCGCCTGTTTATTTTCTTAAATCGTACCCCCCCCCCCCCCCCTCATTTTTTGAATGTACTAAAATTTAAATTATAAAATGTAATGTAATAAAATTTAATTAATACAAAATTTGCGAGATTAAAGCAAAACAATAAATAAAACGCTAACACTAAGAGTTTTATGTCTTTCTTTTTTTTTCGGGGGGGGGGGGGATGTACTTATGCCTAACTAGTAAACAATTTAATTGATGCTTTTATAGTGAAGAACTTATATTATTGCTAAACACTTGATTTTATTAGTTTTTTTTAGATCAAAAAGAGAATTTATATCAAATCGAAATGCAATGTAAACATATAAAAATATAGAAACCAATCGTTTAACACACTCACTATGATATACTTTCAGAATAATAAATTAAATGTATTATAGTATATTGATTCATGATGAAAAATATACGGGCAAGCTGTTTATTTTCTGAAATCGTACCCCCCCCCTCCATTTTTTGAATGTAATAAAATTTAATTAATAAAATGTAATGTAATAAAATTTAATTAAAATAAAATGTGTGAGATTAAATAAAAACAATAATTAAAATGCTAACTCTAAGAGTTTTATGTCTTTTTAGGGGGGGAGGGATGTACTTATGCCTAACTAGTAAACGATTTAAGTGATGCTTCTATAATGTATATGACTTTTGTTTTAAATACGCGAATTTACAAAAATATGTTCGGAAAGTTTTTTAAACAAGCCATCATTCTAAAATTTTCATTATACACAAATAAACATTTCGTAATTTCTTTCTAAATGCATATAAATAAAGTTATTTTCGATTATGTTATCTCTAATAATTGAAAATCAAAACAATAATTAAAACGCTAAGACTAAGAGTTTTATGTCTTCTTAGGGGGTGGGGGGGGGTAGGGATGTACTTATGCATAACTAGTAAACGATTTAAGTGATGCTTCTATAATTTATATGAATTTTGTTCACAATTTTGTACACAATTTGCATGCACATACATGTACACAACTTGCAATCTGATTTAAAACAGCGGTTCCCAACCTTTATCCCTTGAAAACCCGCGCCTGTTTATTTTCTTAAATCGTACTCTCTCCCCCCCCCCCCTTTTTTTGAATGTAATAAAATGTAATGTAATAAAATTTAACTAATAAAATGTAATGTAATAAAATTTAATTAATATAAAATGTGCGAGATTAAATCCTGTTCGATTTTTCAAAAATTACAAGAACATCATTAGAAATTATATAAAGATACAAATAACTTGCTGTAAAATGAAATGAATAAAAAGTATACTGTACTTTCGTCTTTTAAGATTTAAAAATCCTACATAATGGAACTTCATGAACTAAACTAATGTTTCAAGAAAGAAGTGCATTTTCCCAAATTAATATAAATTTTACAATGTTGACTACTTTAAAAGAAAATTTTTGATTAAAATTTGCATTATTCAACCTTAAAAAAGGAATATAAATAAATTTTGGAAATATAAATGTACTTTTAGTCATTAATTTCTTAATAAAAAATATCTTTGGTTTAATAAACGAATTTAAATTAGTCCTATTCTTCAATACTGAAATTTTTGCATGTATCTGAGGTTGGGAAACACGACTCTAAAATATACATTATATTACGAAAAGAACACTTACTTTTTCACATAAAAAAAGCTAGCATTGCCTGGAATTTAAGATGCAAATCTTTGATTAAAATTCTAGTTGAACTTGTAAGAAGTCCTCGAAACCAATAAACACTTTAAAAATGCACTTGTTTCAAACAAAAAATAAAAAAAAAACCGAGCGCCATCTTGTGCCGCGAGTTGCAAGTAAACTCCATCTCCAACTGACGTCACAGATAGTGTTCGTGGCAGAGAAGTGCACCCCCCTGTATCAATCAAAGTAACTAATATATATTTATTTACAATTTACATACAAGTATGTAGTGGTAGATAAAAGTAGTTCACTTTTGTCTAATAAACGAACTTATTAAATAAAATTGTTGCATAATATGAACATATGTTTTTTAAGAAGTTTTTCAGTTTCAATGATTGGAAACTTACGTCATATTTTGCGACACACTTCAAATAAAATTGTTGAAACCAATCATTACAGGTAATTTAAAATGAAAATAAGGCAAGGCTAGTTAAAAATTTTCTTTTGTTTGCATGGTCATAATTAGTTATACTGGAATATGTTAGTTTTACTGCAAAAATAAATATTGGAGGTTTTTTTAATTTACGGATTAATTGATTCAGACTAAAGAATGTGGGCTTTGAAAGACCGTTTTAGGATCGCAGCACAATATATAATGTAAATACTCGTAAAAATCTAATTTTCAAACTAATTGTCTAAAACTCTCTACATATCCACCAAATTTGAAATCTCAGCGTTTTAATATTGATTTAGATGTAGCATTTTGGATGTTTTGGGTGTAAAGCATGTAATGAAAATTCAGAAATATACTCATTTGAACTCTAGTAGTATTAATACGTACACCTTTTCATCAAATTTCAACAAATGTATATATGTTAAAAAAATCAAATGTTTTCCCATGACTCTTCATTTTGAAGGTTCACAATTTGGCACCCGTTTAATTATAATTTTACATAAAATCCTATTTTACTGATTTATTGAAATTTGCTAAGCATCGAATTTGAACTCATAGTAAAATGAATTTCTTCCCATCTCGAAAATTTGAAGCACACCTAAAATATAAGTTTTCTGAAATTTTTATATTTCGTGCTGTTGCATCAAAATATTTACTTTTGCTCCAGGTTTCAAGTCTATTGATAAATGAGATCAACACACATGACTTGAAAAGTGTCTTTCCTAATAACAACACATTTCGATCTATTTGATGTAAGCCACACCATACAGTAAATTTTTTAAAACTTTGGGTTTTTCAAATAAATTTATTTTATCTATATTACCTGTGGTCTGTCTTTGTGAGATGTATATTAATCGAATGTGTTGAGAGAGAGATGCTGTTGAGACCCAGACCGTCCGACCTACCAGAAAGGTGTAAGGTAACTGTTTGGACGGCCGGGAACTGCCACCCAATTTAGACCGGAACCCAGTGGGGGAGGCATCCACAGGGACCGTACCCTCCTTCCCCTACCACCAACCTCTCGGAAGGACTTACGGACTCATATGTTTAACGTGATCGTACTCCGCGTGAACACGGCGGCAGTTTTGGCAGCGTCTGGAATCGAACCCGGGCCTACCGAGTGCAACTCCAGCGCGCTAACCAATGGGCTACCGCGCCCCCGAATGTGTTGATGTGTAGAAACTCCTGAAATATATTTTTTATAAATTTTATATTATTTCAGAGATTTTACAGAAATATGAATTTGAGTATCAACTTATAAAGCTATCGTGTATCAATTATCACAGGAAATTCAGAACATACCTACGAATTTTAAATTTTAGGTTTAAATTTGCTTAGCAGATATACTAGTCGTTACTCGTGAATTAAAATACATGCAAACTCTAAAAACATCCATATTGTTTAAAAAAAAATTCTAATGATATTTATTTCAATTCCCTAAAAACGTAATAGCAAAGGAATATATGTTTTCACCACACATACTTAACAGCGCAGACAAATCTATAAAATAAAACATCCTAGTCCCGTTTTTAAACCATTTTAGAAAGTCTTTCTGTGGCATTTTTTATCCCAGTGCAAAATCATTCATCAAATCATTCATAGTATATATATGAATAAAAAATATAGGCGGAATTGAAGCATTTGGCTTAAAAATTCAAAATATCAGTTTTTGCGCATGTTGGCTGATACTGCATTTAATGCATCTTCTAAAACCGTTTGTTTTCATCATATGGCACTGAATTTGTAGTTTTATTTGTAGTAGAGTCATTCAGCTTTGCCTTTTCCTTTTTTCCCAGGTTTCTCCTTTAATTTTTGAAATTTTCATTTGGTAACGATTATCTATCTATCTTCGTCACACGGTATAACTACTTTCTGGCAGAAAAATTAATAAAGAAGATGGTATTGTTACAGTATTTTAATTAAAAATACGTATTTTATAGCTATAATAATTAACTAGTCACTTTATGCAAAATAGTCGTTAGACAAAGTATTTTGCCTGTCATTGCTTGCTTCACATCGTAGTCAAGTTAACCGCCTTGCAAGTACCGTAATTTTTCACTTTATTCAAAGCATCCTTCTCCGGGATTCGTTTTGGTGAACGTATGACACAGCAATTACTCGAGTGTCGTACAAGACAGAGCATCAGGCGCGAAGCGCCTTTAATCTCCAGTTTCAATATGTGGTTCTTATCGTCAAACTGTGACATTAATTCAGTGACCCTAATTGGAGGTTCAAGGTTTTTATTTACTACTTTTTATTATTTGTCCTAGCTCCTAGTGTGGCAGTTTGTTGCACATTTAGAGTTTAAGCAGTTTGGGGGGTTGATGCAGATCTAAGGGTTACCTAGCGTTTTGGCAGTTTAGAGTTTAGAATATTTTTTTTATAAAATAAAAGTCGCGAGTTTTATTTAAAAATCAGATGTTTGAGGTGGGATCTTTTAATTCCGATTATCGATGTTTAGAACAGCGCGGGGTCTCTTACGAGATTTGGCCTTGCGATGATCATAGTCATGCAGATTGAATAACAGTTCGTTTGGGACGGATGGCAAATTTTTGTAAAATTTAAGCGCTAGCTTTTTAATTTGGGCTCTAACAGTTTTTATTTTGAAGTCATTCCTAATTACCGAGTTTCTTAAGTACCTGGGAGCTTTCCTGCTAATCCGTAGGATTTTGTTTTGTTTTGTCTCTAGGAGGTCTATTGTAGTTTTACAGGCATATCCCCATACGGGTGCTGCATACAGCATTCCCGGGCGGATGACCGATTTATAAATTAGGAGTTTATTTTGATAACTTAGATTTCCGTTTCCTATCATTGGGTATAAGGCTCCTGTGGCCATATACGCTTTTTTGATTAAGTTCGTTACGTGCTGTTTCCAGGTTAGGTGGGAATCTATCGTTACACCTAGGTATTTAGTAGATTTTTCCGCTTTTAGGGCATGGTTGTTTATGTACAGAGGCGGCGGAAGTTTACGTATTCTAGAGAAATAAATCCAATGACATTTATTAGGGTTTAATTTTATTCGCCATTTTTCCAGCCATGTTTGGAGTATGTCTAAGTGTTGTTGTAGCTGTCTGTGCATTACAGAGACATAGGGGTGTTTTGCAAGTATCGCACTGTCGTCTGCATAGAGTGCCAGCTCTGTGTTTGGAGTCCTGGGGATGTCGTTCAGGTATATGTTAAAGAGTGTCGGGCCCGGGATAGAACCTTGCGGTACACTACTTTTAATGAGCTTGGGTGTAGATAAGTTACCTCCTACTCTGACTTGAAAGTGTCTGTTATTTAAGTATGAGATTAAAAGTTTGACAAGAGCGTCAGGGACTTTTAAAGTGATCAGTTTGTACGCTAATCCACAGTGCCATACTTTATCAAAGGCTTTTTGTATGTCCAGAAAAATTGCAGCTGTGTGTGTTTTGTTATTGAGCCCAGAAGATATGCACTCTACCACTCTCAGCAATTGATGAGTGGTGGAGTTCTTTGGCCGAAATCCAAACTGCTCCTGAATGATAATGTCATTCTCAATAAGGTGCGTGTTCAGTCTCCTAAGAATAATTTTCTCAGTAATTTTACTAAGTGTCGGTAGCAAGCTAATTGGTCTGTAGTTGGCTGGAATTGTGGCATCCTCACCTGGCTTATGGATTGTTATAATTATCGCTTCCTTCCATTCTTCGGGAAAATAGTTTAGTTTTAATATTTTATTTACTAAGATAGTCAAGTAACATATTACGTTTAAGGATAGGTTTTTAACCGCAAGATTTCTGATTTTGTCGTGCCCTGGGCTTTTACGGTTTTTGAGATTTTTAATGATTTCTACTATCTCCTGCGGGGTGGCTGGGTTAATCTCAGCCGTTACCGGGGAATTCCTGAAGTTATTTAAAGTTTGTCTAACCATTCTTAGGGTGTCCTGACACATTAGATCGTGGTTTGGTTGGAATTGTTTTTCATAATGGCTTGCGAGCGCCTCGGCTTTTTCCTCGTCTGAGTACGCGATTTTAGCACCATCTATTAGTGGCGGGAGCTTAATTTGAGGTTTCCTGAGTCTTTTTGCGAATTGCCAGAGAGATACGTCTTCTGGGTTAAGGGATTCGATTAGTTCTTTATACTGTTGCTGCTTTTCTGCGACAATTTTTTCCCTGACTTTGCACGTGAGTCTGTTAAGCTCCCTTTTAAGGGCGGGGTCTCTGTTAGCCTGTCATGTCTTACGTATTCTATTTCTTTGCCTGACTAATTGTTTGACATGGTGGGAAAGTGTGGGCATTCTTGGAGACTCACGATGTGTTGTGGCAGAGGCAATTGCTCTTTTGATTTCTGTTGTGAGTGTGTGCGTGGCGGAGTCAATATCCGCTGTGCTCATTATGTTAGGTACTGCCAAGTGCGGCTCGAAGAATGCTCTTTTGAATACTTCCCAGTTGACCCTCTCTTGTCCCAAAGAGGCTGGAAGAGGCGTGTTCAGGTCGAATGTCACCAGTACCGGTAGATGATCCGAGTCGAATTCATCCAGGGTACTAATAGTGTGAGCGTAAACTATGTTTCGCGTTAGGACAAAGTCTATGAATGAGCCTTTGGCGCCTGAGAAGCAGGTTGGTGTCGACGGTGCAATAGTAGGTGTAGTGTTCGTAGTCTAGTGTAGACGGAGTAGTGTAGACGGTGTAGTGTTCAGTAGTCTGTGTATCTGTGTACCGCGTGAATTGGCTCTCCTACAGCCCCACGCTCGATGGTGTGCGCTGAAGTCGCCTGCGAGTATCGTGTTTGAATATCGCGCGAAAAGCAGTTCCAGTTGCGCAGCTACATCTACTCTACTCTTATTTTTGACATATGTTGAGGTTAGGATAAACGGTCTAGTATTATTAATTTTAATTTTTATACTAGTATTTTCTATACCTTGAAGATTTATGTTGTTTAGTTCCTCGTGGGGAATATTTCTTTTAATGTATATTGCTGTTCCTCCATGTGGCGTTCAAGCATTAGTATTTGAGCTAAGATTATGATAGCATATATAGTTGACTATGTTTAGTTTTTTACTTTCTCTAACTCTAGTTTCCTGAATTAATAAGGCGTCTACGTTATTTTCGTTTACATAGTCCCTAAGTTCATTTATTCTTGGAGATATGCCGTTCGCATTCCAAAATATTATCTTAAAGGATTCTTTTTGGGACCTAGCCATGACGGGTTTGTTTCTCACTGTTACTCTTAAAATCCGCGATTATTTTAAGGGCCTCAAAGACCATTACCATAGGATCGCTCTTTTTTTGTACTAACTCTGCGAGCTGCATCAACAGATGTTTCATATCGTCTGGATTGAACATGGTGATAAATCCTCTGATGAGGTTGAGGATATCCTCCATCTTTTCAGCATCAGATTTATCAGCCTGTTCAGTCTCCGCCTGCATTTCCTCAGCCTCAACCGCGGTTTGCAATTTTTTGTGAGTGTTCTTTTGGAACTCGATAATCTTTTGTTTTTTTTTCACCCGTTTTAACTAACAGCTGGATTTTCGCGAGCTCTTCTTCCTCCCTGACTCGTTTAGTATCTTTCCATTCCTCAACTTTCCTATCCAGTCTATCCTTTGCCTCCTTTGCCTGTCTGGCTTTTTCTGCCTCTGACCTCTTTTTAATTGCAGCTGTAGCTGCTCTAACTTCCTCCAGAGTCAATTCTCTGGAGGTCGATGATTTGGGGGCCTGCTCTTGCACCGATCTGGTAGGTGCTGAAGGTTGGTGCCTGTTTGGTGCCTGTGGCACTATGTGCGAGTAGCCCTGAGGGGGTGCCAGGGGGGTTTGGTCCGAGGGTCTTTTGCCTCCAAGGTGGTATCTGATTTTTTGGGGGAGGGGGGCATACTCCGGTGCCTTTCCTCTGTTCCAGGGGTTCTTCGGGCATTGCCTGAAGTTCGCTGGATGGTCTCCATTACAATTTGCACACGTTGCCTTCTCTGTCCTGGGTCTCTGGCAGTCCCGTGTGAAATGATCTTGTGCACACTTCAGGCACTTTGGTGGCATACTGCAGTTCTCAGAGGAGTGGTTGAACTGCTGGCACCGGTAGCAAATCTTAAAGCCCCGTGCTCTGAAGGCCTCTACCTTCACAGCCAAGTATCCTAACCTTGTCAGTCTGTAAATCCTCTGCCAGTCTTCCGTGGGCCTAAGGCTGAGTAAGAAGATCGGCAGGGGTAATCTTGTTTTTGTGTTTCTCAATTGAGAAACCCGGACTACATCTAATCCAATGGATGTTAGCGTCATTTTAATCTCCTCAATGTCATAGTTAGTTGGTAGCCCCTTCAAAACTACCTTTTTTGACCTTTTAGTTTTTAGGTTTAAACTATGGAAGGGGATTTTCTCGCTACTCAAATGGCGCTGAACAACCCTATAGGAGTCATGTTCATTGGTTATGAGTTTGAGCATATCTCCTGAGAGTTTTCCAGATACCTTATTGCCTGTAATTTCATTTAGCTTTTTAAGGAGAGCCTGGTAGTTGTCTCTAAACTTTATGAAGAAACATTCTGCGTTTGGTTCTTTTTTTTATACCTCCATAATATTTTCTCTAACACTATTTTCAACCGCATTAGGTTTAGGTGCACTCTTAAATTGAACAGGTTGCGCGGCAATTTCAGCATAAGTCTTAGTTTTAACATTTTCATTTACAGTTACAACATTATCACTAACCTTTTCATTTACAACACTATCACTAGCAGCATTACAGTCCATGTTATCATGGTCATTAGATTTTAATTTTAAATTTCCATCCTGGTTAATAGTAGGAGTTCCCTTAGTGGGAGACTCCTCTATCCTAGCCATTTTACATGGATTTACAGTTTCAGTTTTGTCAACAAGTTTAATTTCTTTTATTAGTCCTAACTCTAACAGTTTAGCTCTAATTACTCTATCATTATACTCCTCAACTGAGTTAAAGATCACATAAATATCACTATCACAATTTCTAAATTTACCAATGTCACAGCACAACAAAAAAGAATTCACAAAATTGAACGAACCTAGAATCCGGGAGACCTGGTCCTTGTCCTCTCCGAGGAGTCCATACTTGAGCATATCCCGGATATGCAGGGTCAGCACGTAGATCACCATTCCACAATAGTTCACCGCATCCTTCACTTCCTGGGTCTTTGCGGCAAGAAGTTCAGCGTCCGGCAGGCGTCCAAGATATGCATTCATTGCATCCTTGAGAGGCCGAGCATCATCACTCTCCAGCTCACTAGCAACTTCCTTCGTCTTCTCCAAAAGGTCGTTGTCCAAATCCATCATAAATCAGGGTCAAATCACTCGAAGTACGAATAGCAGAGCCACGTGGTAAAAACACACGTGGAAATCCAAAGTTGAAAAGCACAAAATGGCGAAAATCCGCACACAATAAAGTTGAAATATTTACTTAGCCCGACGTGCTCTATCGTAACTCTAGATACAACACGCCAAAGCGTAAGCAAGAAAAGTCACGGACTACCGAAAGGAGGATCGACACAGCAATTGAAAGTCGAGTGTCGTACAGAACAGAGCACCAGGCGCGAAGCGCCTTTAATCTCCAATTTCAAAATGTGGTTCTTATCATCATACTGTGACATTAATTCAGTTACCCTAATTGGAGGTTCAAGGTTTTTATTTACTACTTTTTTATTATTTGTCCTAGCTCCTAGTGTGGCCGTTTGTTGCACATTTAGAGTTTAAGCAGTTTAGGGGGTTGATGCAGATCTGAGGGTTACCTAGCACTTTTGCAGCTTATAGTTTTGAACATTAGTCACGAGTTTTATTTAATATCAGATGTTTAAGGTGGGATTTTTAATTCTGATTATCGATGTTTAGAACAGCGCGGGGTCTCTTACGAGAGTTGGCCTTGCGATGATCATAGTCATGCAGATTAAATAACAGTTCGTTTGGAACGGATGGCAAATTTTTGTAAAATTTAAGCGCTAGCTTTTTAATTTGGGCTCTAACAGTTTTTATTTTGAAGTCATTCCTAATTACCGAGTTCCTTAAATACCTGGGAGCTTTCCTGATAATCCGCAGGATTTTGTTTTGTTTTGTCTCTAGGAGGTCTATCGTTGTTTTACAGGCATATCCCCATACGGGTGCTGCATACAGCATTCCCGGGCGGATGACCGATTTATAAATTAGCAGTTTGTTTTGATGACTGAGATTTCCGTTCCCTATCATTGGATATAAGGCTCCTGTAGTTATATACGCTTTTTTGATTAAGTTCCTTACGAGCTGTTTCCAGGTTAGGTGGGAATCTATCGTTACACCTAGGTATTTAGTAGATTTTTCCGCGCGTAAGGCATGATTGTTTATATACAGTGGCGGCGGCTGTTTTTTTTTCCTCGAGAAATAGATCCAATGACATTTGTTGGGGTTTAATTTTATTCGCCATTTTTTCAGCCATGTTTGGAGTATGTCTAAGTGTTGTTGTAGCTGTCTGTGCATTACTGAGACATATGGGTGTTTTGCAAGTATCGCACTGTCGTCTGCATAGAGTGCCAGCTCAGTGTTTGGAGTCCTGGGGATGTCATTCAGGTATATGTTAAAGAGTGTCGGGCCCAGGATAGAACCTTGCGGTACACTACTTTTAATGAGCTTGGGTGTTGATAAGTTACCTCCTACTCTGACTTGAAAGTGTCTGTTATTTAAGTATGAGATTAAAAGTTTGACAAGAGCGTCAGGGACTTTTAAAGTAATCAATTTGTACGCTAATCCACAGTGCCATACTTTATCAAAGGCTTTTTGTATGTCCAGAAAAATCGCAGCTGTGGGTGTCTTACTATTAAGTCCAGAAGATATGTACTCTACCACTCTCAGCAATTGATGAGTGGTGGAGTGCTTTGGACGAAATCCAAACTGCTCCGGAATGAGGATGTCATTCTCACTAAGGTGCGTGTTCAGTCTCTTAAGAATTATTTTCTCAGTAATTTTACTAAGTGTCGGTAGCAAGCTAATTGGTCTGTAGTTGGCTGGAATTGTGGCATCCTCACCTGGTTTGGGGATTGTTATGATTATCGCTTCCTTCCATTCTTTGGGAAAGTAGTTTAGTTTTAATATTTTATTTATTAAGATAGTCAAGTAACATATTACGTTTAGGGGCAGGTTTTTAACCGCAATATTTCTGATTTTGTCGTGCCCTGGGCTTTTACGATTTTTGATAATTTCTACTATCTCCTGCGGGGTGGCTGGGTTAATCTCAGCCGTTACCGGGGAATTCCTGAAGTTATTTAAAGTTTGTCTAACCATTCTTAAGGTATCCTGACACATTAGATCGTAGTTTGGTTGGAATTGTTTTTCATAATGGCTTGCGAGCGCCTCGGCTTTTTCCTCGTCTGAGTACACGATTTTAGCGCCATCCATTAGTGGCGGGAGCTTAATTTGAGGTTTCCTGAGTCTTTTTGCGAATTGCCAGAGCGATACATCTTCTGGGCTAAGGGATTCGATTAATTCTTTATACTGTTGCTGCTTTTCTGCGACAATTTTCCCCCTGACTTTGCACGTGAGTCTGTTAAGCTCCCTTTTAAGGGCGAGATCTCTGTTAGCCTGCCATGTCTTACGTATTCTATTCCTTTGCCTGACTAATTGTTTGACATGGTGGGAAAGTGTGGGTAATTTTGGAGACTCACGGTGTGTTGTGGCAGAGGCAATTGCTCTCTTGATTTCTGTTGTGAGTGTGTGCGTGGCAGAGTCAATATCCGCCGTGCTCATAATGTTAGGTACTGCTAAGTGCGGCTCGAAGAGTTCTCTTTTGAATACTTCCCAGTTGACCATCTCTTGTCCCAAAGAGGCTGGAAGAGGTGTGTTCAGGTCAAATGTCACCAGTACCGGCAGATGATCCGAGTCGAATTCATCCAGGGTACTAATAGTGTGAGCGTAGTCTATGTTTCGAGTTAGGACAAAGTCTATGAATGTGCCGCTGGCGCCTGAGAAGCAGGTTGGTGTCGACGGAGCAATAATGTTAGTATTTGTGGTGTTCAGCAGTCTATGTATCTGTGTTCCGCGTGCATTGGCTCTCCTACAGCCCCTCGCTCGGTGATGTGCGTTGAAGTCGCCTGCGAGTATCGTGTTGGGATATCGCGAGAAAAGCAGTTCCAGCTGCGCAGCTACGTCTACTCTACTCATATTTTTAACATATGTTGAGGTTAGGATAAACGGGCTAGTATTATTAATTTAGATTTTTATGCTAGTATTTTCTATACTTGGAAGATTTATGCTTTTTAGTTCCTCGTGGGGAATATTTCTTTTAATGTATATTGCTGTTCCTCCATGGGGCGTTCTAGCATTAGTATTTGAGCTAAGATTATGATAACCTGAGTAGTTGGCTATGTTTAGTTTTTTACTTTCTCTAACTCTAGTTTCCTGAATTAGTAAGGCGTCTACGTCATTTTCATTTACATAGTTCCTAAGTTCATTTATTCTTGGAGATATGCCGTTCGCATTCCAGAATATTATTTTTATTGACTCCTTTTGGGACCTAGCCATGACGGGTTTGATTCTCACTGTTACTTTTAAAGTCCGCGATTATTTTAAGGGCCTCAAAGACCATTACCATTGGATCGCTCTTTTTTTGCACCAACTGACCGATTTATAAATGACGGATGACCGATTTATAAATTAGCAGTTTGTTTTGATGACTGAGATTTCCGTTCCCTATCATTGGATATAAGGCTCCTGTAGTTATATACGCTTTTTTGATTAAGTTCCTTACGAGCTGTTTCCAGGTTAGGTGGGTATCTATCGTTACACCTAGGTATTTAGTAGATTTTTCCGCGCGTAAGGCATGATCGTTTATATACAGTGGCGGCGGCGGTTTGATTTTCCTCGAGAAATAGATCCAATGACATTTGTTGGGGTTGACACAGCAATTAAACGAAGCTATATTTTATGAGAGATGAACAATCATGTTTGTAGTGGTAGATGATAAATTTACTCCCACTTTGATTAATGAGAAAATATTGTATGGTGTAATAGCATATAATGAACATTATTTTTGTTGGCTCTGCCCAAGTTTCTATAATTAGAAATGTGTCTTATATTATTCGGCATAATTCTTACAAAATCGTTGACCCTAATTTAATTATTGATAAATTTAACTAAAAATAAGACAAGAGTTAGTTAATAATTTTGCTTTTTACGTAGTCATTATTATTTACAATGAAAAATTTTAGTTTAGTTTAACTACAGTAATAAATTTTGGACTGTTCTTAATTTACGCATTAATTGTTTCAAACTGCAGAAAGTGCGTTTTGAAAGTCTGTTAACAAATCGAAGCGTCCCCTGTAAAGTAAATATTTGTAAAATTCTAATTTTCAGACTAATTGTATAGGGCTATCTACCTATTTGACAAATTTTCTATTTGAATCTAAATTTTGAATTCTAAATCTAAATTTACATTTTGAAATCTAAATTTTCTAAATTTTGAATTATTTCGGAGATTTTAAAGAAATTAGGTAAACTTTCTGAAATTTAGATATTTCGTGCTGTTGTATCAAATTATTTACTTTTGCTCAGAAATTTATATCTAATAATAAATAAGATCAATAGACATGAAACTTGATTTTATTAATGATAACACATTTCGAACACTTTCTTGTGCTCAACACGATAAAGTAAATTCCTATAATTTTGGACTTTTTTTCAAATAAATTTTATCTACATTGCTCCTAATTTGTGGTCTAACTCTGCAAGATTTTTATTAATCTTCATTTCGAATGTGTTTATATGTAAGCAGACACACCTGAAATTTAAATTTTCTAAATTTTGAATTATTTCGGAGATTTTAAAGAATTATTATTTTGTGTACAAACTTTTAGAGCTACAGTTTATTAACTAACACAAGAAGTTCCACACATACTTACAAATATTCTAGTTTAGGTTTAAATTTGATTAGCGTCATTTCTCATGAATTAAAATATTAGAAACTCGTTCTAAAAACAAAGGAAAAAATCATTCATATTGGTTTCCTACAAAGTTCAATAGATATATTTATTTCAATTCCCCTAAGAAAGGTAACGTATAAGAATGTCTGTTTTCACCTTAGAAATTTATATGTGCAATCAAAGCTAAGGAATTAAACATCCTGGTCCCGTTAGCAAATCATTTCATTAAAACCATCTCTGTAGCATTTTTTTACTGTTGCAAGAATCATTCATACATATCAGTAGTTATATGAATAAAAAATGAATCTGTCAAACTGAAAGAGATAACTTAAAAATTGAAATGTTAACAGATTCTGCCCATGTTAGTTGATGCTGTACTTATGCATATTCGGATGCCGGTTGCTTTGCTTTCTATCTAGTCAGTTTGTTTGTAGTTTTATTCCCCGATAAAAAGTACTGTCATAATGGAGATTAAATTAAGTGATAATATCAGGTCATAGCTGCTCACCGCAGTCAAGCTCACCTTCCCGCGAGAGCAGTAATTTTTTATTTTATTCACTGAATCCTTTCTGAGGACGATTGCTGGTCAAATATTGAATATGAAACTTGTAACCATTGTTTAAACGAACACATATTTTACATGCTATATATTTTTATGTTTGTAGTGGTACAGTAAAATAACTTTATTTTCATTAATATTTAATTTATTCTATGATGCATTCGCATATAATATATATATATATATATATATATATATATATATATATATATATATATATATATATATATATATATATATATATATATATATATATATATATATATATATATATATATATATATATATATATATATATATAATATATATATTGTTGTCTGACTTTCAATTGTTGAGAAATTGCGTTATATTATGTGGTACAATTTTAATAAAATTTTTGAAACCAATGAAATTGCAGATACATTTAAATGCAAATAAGACAAGACTAATAACAAAATGCAAATAAGAATTTTGCGTTTTGTATTTACATAGTCATGATTATTTATAATGGGTAATTTTATTTTCATTTTAATAATAAATATTGGAATAGTTTTAATTTGTACAGCAATTGTAGCGTACCATATAATGTAAATAATTGTACAATTTAAATTTTCATTTTAATTATTTCATTCTAATAAATTTTCATTCAAACTATCTACATCTCCGCCAAGTCTCTGCCTTGTTCAAATAATGAGGCGAATTGAGAATTTCAGATGTTTTTGTGTGAAAAGCCCTTGTAATGAAAATTTAGGAATATACTTTTTTGAATTCTATAAATATCAGATCAATAAAAGGAGAGTACATATTCCCAAAAAATTAAACGTTTTCCAATAACTCTTCATTTTAAATATTCAGAGTTTGGTAGCCTTTATTATAAAAGCTTACATAAAATTAAATTTTGTTAATTCATTTAAAATTTGTCTGAGCACCGAATTGAAAATCCCTACCTCGAGGTGAAATATGCATTGCTTCCCATTTCCAATATTTAAAGCACACATATAATGTAAATTATCTGAAATTTAGAAATTTCGTGTAGTTATATCAAATTATTTAGTGTTGCTTCGAATTTCATGTCTAATGATAAATTAGATCGATATAAATGAAATTTGAATTTATTAATGACAACATATTTCAAACACTTTTTTCTGCGCAACCCCGTAAGTTAAATTTTTATAACTTGCTATTTTTCAAATAAATTTTACCAACATTGCTCCTAACTTCTGGTCTATCTCTGCGGTAAGTTCAAAAATCTTCATTTTCAATGTTTTGATATGGAGAAACTCTTGAAACATAAATTTTCAATTATTTCGGAGATTTTATAGAATTTATTAACTTGTACATAACATTTTAAATCCATCGTTTATAAAATAGCACATGAAGTTCCAGACATACAAACTAAATTTCTATTTGTTGTTTATATTTGACCAGCAGGTATAAACATCTTTGCTCGTGGTTAAAAATATATGTAAACTCTAGAAGCATTTATTAAGTTTTTAAAATAAATTCTATTAAAATATTTAATTCAATTCCCTTAAACACTGTAAAGGTATAGGATTATGTATGTTTTCAACAAATAAAATTAGCACCGCAGTCAAATCTAAGAAATAAACATCCTGGTCTCGATTGTATACCATTTCAATTAAATATGAAAACAAAAGCCATTTCTGTAGCATTTTGCTTAGAACCATTACAGTATTAGAACCATTCACACATATTAGTAAAGGTATGAATAAAATAATGTGTGCGCAAAATTAAAGCTGATGGCATAAAAATTGAAAATACCAATAGTTATTTGAGCATGTTAGTTGATGCTGTACTAATATTCTAAAACCATGTGGCTTTTCATCGTGAAACTTAGCTTGTTGTTTCTTCCCCAAAAAAGAGTCCAGCGTCCTTCTGTTTTGCCATTTCCTTTCTGTTATGTTTTTCCTATTTTTTCTGCTATTTGAGAAGAGATAGAAATTTGTTGGCACACAATTTCTATCTACTTCTTTGTTAAAATCTACTAAAAATTAAAAATTCAGATAATTTAAATTACATGAGTATTTGCACATCACCACATTCTGAATGGGGCTTGACAAATTAAATGGACTTTAAGTTGAGTGCATTGTAGATACAATTGATTTGAATGGTCGGAATATACAAAATTTACGCTACGGAGATGGGACAATAAAAGGTTCGAAATGTGATGCAATTTGAAAAGAAATATTCTGAGGTGTCGATCTTACGTTTCGAAAGAATTGAAAATTTTAGCAAAGGTTCACGTAAGGAAAGTCTTGAAAACTGGGGTGAATGTAATTAATTTGTTACTAATGCGAAAATTCTATCTCTTTAAAAAATTTCTTATAGGGGTGTCCCACATTTTCGAAAGGGAAAAAAAGAGCAACACTTTGAGACAAAGATTTAAAATTATGCGTTCGGATATATTTGAATAAAGTAGCGATAGTGATTTTTTTGCAAATTACAGCAACTAGTACAGACTGAATGATGAAAATGCGTAATAATTTCAAAGAGTCTGTTTTTTTAGTGTATGAAAAGTATTCTTATTTAAGTGAGCTAAAATTTTAAAACGTGGTATAAAGGAAATGATGTAATGCATTTGCGGTCCAAAATAATATATTTTTATATTTTACGTGATATGAGTTATCATCATCAAATACCGACGAATTGCACTTCGAATTGGGTGTAGATGTAAATACTTTGGGATAATTAGACTGACAATTCAAATGTAACGAATATTTACATTATATCAGTTACTACTATCCATACACGTTCAATACGAATTTTCAGAAATTTAATGCATTTAAGGTGTAAATTCAAAATTTTTCAACACTCTTATTTTATTTAAACTAAACTATTCGATAATATTCCATAAATACTAAACGCAAAATTTTAACTATTGTATTGTCTTGTGCTCATTTAAATTTATATCTAAGTTTGTTTCAACAATTTTATAAAAAGTATGGCACATAATAACTTAAAGACTGCATTTACAAAAACTTCAGCAAAGTAAAATAAATGTATTCTTCTAATGACTCATAACTTCAATTTGTAGATAAAATAAAAGTTATAACATGTACCACTTATTTCGTAAAGGTATTTTCTATAAAAATAAATTCATATAATCATTATTTGTTCAGTTGTTTCATTGAAAGTTCCATAAAACTGTACCAAAAATTGTGCTGTGAAATAACATCATTACTTTAGGCACAGAATACCATATTCAGAAATTTCACTCCCTTAGGAACCTATGGCAACATTATTAACATAGGATTTCGCATAGACACTAATGCTCGAGGCTATGCCAACGCAGCTATGACGTAAAAAGAGCTCGACTGCTAGTTTTGGCGACTATCGCTCAATTGGCGATTTTATGTAAATGCAGAAAAGAAAAAAAAATTACGGAACTGTACTTTTATAATTTTTTTAAACTATAAACATGATAAGCATTTAAAAATCCTTTTTCTATAATATGTGCAAATTTAAATAAATGAACATAGATATATATTTAATTCATGGAATCATAAATTGAATAAAAAATTGACGCATTACATCACTGTAAATCATTTTACACCAAAAATTACAAGCTAACATACCCAAAAGACTGAAATATTATATAATATTTTCAGCCTAAAAAGTATACTAGCGTGTTGTTAAATTGCTGAGATTTTAATTTATTCTGGGATAATGCCAATATAATTTTTTTTTTAAATGCACTTATATTCTTATAATAAATAACAAATTTACATAAATGCATTATCAAAGGTATCGAATTTCAATATCAATATCAATTTTTATACATTTTATATAAATGCAGAAAAGGTTTTTTAACTAATAATGCCATTGCTTCTTGATAATACTGCACCATTTTCTTATGATGAACACGCGCATAGGATGAAATATGGGATGCAAAGCAAATAATTCTTTTATTTAAATAAAAATAAATTACATACCTTGTAAACGTAATCCCTCTTCTTTTAGTAATCCATAAAAGATAAAATAATTGATTATAAAATACGAAATAGAAGAGAAATGTTTTACTAAACATGTGATCGATGATAGAACAAAGTTATTCCAAGTGTTTCGTTTAGTGCCAAATAGGGTTACATTAGCAGAAAGTCTTGGCGAAAACCGCCACGGACCATCGCCATGCTTGCCAATCTTGATATTTTATTTAACTTTGGTTGGCGGTTGAGGGCGCTGGGGTAGCAGTGAAACAACTGTATATACTAATCTATGAGTTAATGTTTCCCTCCAATTTCTATTCCCTTTCTATCGTTCAAAAGTTAAACATAAACAAAAAAAAATGAAAATTTTCCAGTATGGAAATATTTTAACTCTCTTCCAGTATGAGCAATTTTAGCACAAAATTGAAGTTGGAAGATGATGACAATTTCGTTCAGTACCTTATCACCCGTCTGTATCCTTTTCTTAATCATTATTGCTCAAATTAAGAATTTCAACAAATAAGTGTCCATATAATCCTACGTTCCGGGATTTCATGAATACAACATTAAGCACAATAAGACAATAAGAACATTCCATTTGTTATACTCTTGAATGAGCTGTGAGAATTGATAATCTGGGTAGGTGCTGGTGCTCAAACTGTTTGAAATTCTTTATATCTTCCAACTTCCATTTTGCGTGCTAAAACTGCTCTTCTGTCTTTGAAATTTTGTATTTTGGTAACGGCATATACATGTCTACTGGAATAGAATAAAAATATTGCCATACTGGAAATTATTCAGAAAGTCAACAATGCGAATTTGTTAAGCGATTAAAACGTTATCTATTTGTCCTTTTTAATATGAAGCACAAACATCGAAAAAAGAAGGATCTATAATTATTGCAATTACCTTCATCAATTCAGACCAAGTGATTCTTTGCACTACAATTTCTGCTATAAACATTTCAGACTGCAATGGAATAAAAATTTTCTGCGCATCCGTACGTACTTGTCAATGCGCTTATATAAATGCACGCATGTGTTTATTCGTCTTCGCGACCTGCGACCCTTTCTGACTCAAACATATATTGGCTCATATTAGGTTGAAGACGCCTGGTTTTTAACTATAATAAAAATTCTGCGTCTGAAAACTTTTCCAAAAGCCTGCCAACTATTTTCCCCCCTACCAGCTCTACTGCAAATACTTGTGTGTATAGTTATATTTTTTTAATGTGATAGAAATTTAAAAACAACACAAATGTGCTTTTTAGCATAACGAATCTTTAGAAAACCAGCTACTGATTTATTTTTCATACATTTTCAACAATAATTCCTGCCGTTTATTAATGGCTGACATTGTGTGTGAAAAAACTATATTTCAAAAGATTATCTTATAAAAAACATTTCAGACAGTGATCAATAATTTCAAACAGTTTTTCTGGGAGGGAGAAATCAAGCGGTTCAAAAAATTTAGTGTCCGACAATTACATTCTTTGCATCATAACCCACTGGATCTTATCAGGAAGTTAACTGGACTGACGCAGCTTCCAGAGAGACTAACTGTTGAAACCAATGGGCAGCTTCTACGGAGTCAGGACGACTTTAACCTCCGGTGTGTGTTCAATGTATGCACTCATGACATAATTTGAGCAGAATGACCAAGTGTTAAATGAAATCTAATTTTATGTGCAGTATACCTGCAGGATATATGTGGAAGATAAAGATATGTTACTTTTTCTCTTGTGTTATAATTCTTTAGCTTAAATTTCCTTCCTCCCCAAATTTCAGTAATGACAAATTTCACATGGTTATACGTTATATAAATTTTAATTAAATTATAGAGACAAATAAAATTATAGATTAATTGAATAAAAACTAGACAGGAATAGTAAAAAAAAATTTGAAGTTAGTATTTACTTGATATAATGGAACATTTTGCTTTTATTAAAATAAGAAATTTTTGAAACTTTTTGTTGTGTTTTTACACCGTGAAATAACACATAAGACACTATCAGAACTCAACTACCTTTATTTATACACCTTACTTACAAGTGCAGGGTATTTATAGCTGCCTTCATAGAAGAGTTCAGTTCCGCATATATGCTAACGTCATTTCGGTGACATAATAGATTTGCATATGCCACACTTTTGAATGCACACATTAATTGCTTCGAACTGCAGAAACTGATTTTCGAAAGTTTTCGGTTCGCAGCACCTCATATAATTTATATATTCGCAAAATTCACATATTCAGATTAAGTATCACAAGCTAAATTTACACATAATTTGAAGTTTCCATCTACCTGAAATATCGTTTTGAATTAATTATTTCAGATGTCTCTCGTGCGAAGAACCCATATAATGTAATTTTTAGATATAATAATTTGCACTCTAGAAATATTGACCGTTTATCGTTTTAAAATTTTTAAGTTCTTGTTTCGAGTACTTTGCATACACTACAATAATTCAAACATTTGAAATTATTTTTTAAACGTGGCAGGTTTGTATTGGAATTTGCCCGAGAACAAAATTTTAAATACATATCTCAACTTATGCACTTTTTTTTTTCAATTTATTATATTCAACCTTTGTATTTCGGACCGTAGACTACTTTAGAGCAGCAGAATAATTTAAAAAGTATGTAAATGCCTTGTATTTTGTGGGCACCCGACCCCCTTCGAAATTCCATCCTAAGCTAGGAAAAACATCTTAAAATGGAAGTCACTAAAGTATTTCAAAGGGGGGGGGGAATATGTGCACATATGTCAGACATATATCTCAGACACATACCACCTATCAAACCACTATATATTGTCAAAACGATCTCACTTGATGTTTTCAACAATATTATTAGTAATACATAATATATATTTAGCTTCATGTTATATTATAGGGCTACAGTTAAGTATTTAAGATTAAAATTTTTTGCAGATATTTTTTTCTTTTCATTTAAGTGTATCTATAATTTTGCTTTCAAAATAATATGATTTAAAGATAAATGAGCCCAAGTGCCATGATATTCTCACAAGAAAACAATTAAGGAATATATCAGCGTATTAATCCGAAGTGAATTATTCTAACATACTACAAACATTGATGTAAAACTGTTTATAATATATCATTTGTTTATACTAAACGCACCAAGGGCATGGAATAAATTCTGTATCAAGAAGACTCCGCCGAAAAGACTGTAGTACATTGCAATAAATGTTGTAGATCCACTATGGGCTTTTGCACCATGGTATACTACTAAACATATTTATGTATATCAAACTCAGAGTAATTGTAATCAGGAAAAATGGGTAAAAGATATAGCAATTTATCTTGTGTCTTCCAAATTGTTCAGTATACATTGTTTAATTTACAGCTGTCTAAATTCTGTTAATCTCATTGGTGAAATATTTTGAACAATTTCTTTCGCGGGCCACTATTTCCTGCCAAACTTATCCCGTGCGGTGTGTCCAGAAATAATATTAGTTATACAAAATATTTAGATAGCGCCATGTTAAATCAGTTAAGTATTTAAGGAGGTGGAGCAGATATTAATTATTTATTTTTATTTAAGTGTATCAATAATTTGCTTTCTATGTAATATGATTTAAAGCTAAAGGAGAGGAGCCAGAGTGCCACAATGATCTCTCGATTGAACAATTGGAGAATATAGCAGAGTATCAATCAAAAGTAAAATATTCTAACTTACCAATAACATTAAAGTTGTACTTTTTAAAATACATTATTTGGTTTATTAGTACGCCACTATGGGCATTTAATGAATTTCGATAAGGAAAACTGCGTCGAAAAAGCTGTAGCATATTGAAATAGCAAGAATTGTGGTAGACTACAGTGTTCTTTAGCAACTTGGTACTCTACGAAATATTGATCGAGAATCCAAATAAATTGCTTACGATAGATGCAAAAAAAAAGGAAATAAGGAAACATATTTCAAAGCTACCAAAATTTGAACAGCTCTCAAGATTTGAGTCTACTTACTATTTTCCTCTTAATTAAGCAAAGAGTGATTATAGAATAAATGTCAGGAATTATTGCTAAAACTGATTATACTGATTTGCATTGTCACCTCTGAAGCTATTCAAACCTGATAAAAATATTATTTTCTTCGTGATAAGTGTTCTATCACAATTTGAAAATATATATTAATAATTTAAACATTCTGGTATTTGTTTTGGAAAAAAGTTATAAAAAAATGGATTATAATAAAAAAGGATTTTCAAAAGTAAATTTTTCAGTTGAGGTATAACTAAAACCACTCTTTGTTCGTTACGGTTGATTGTTTCAAAATTCTTTTACTAAAATATAAATGTTTCAATAATATAAACAAGACACTGGCTGTTATCTTTTACCAGTAATTGTTTCATTCATAAAACAGACCATATCGTAGTAGAGAGTACAACACTAATTTTTTCCAATAGTAGTTGATGGGACAGCAGGAGAATTGCACATAAAATCTCCGGAGAAACACGGATCACTCTCCTCTTATGATTAATATAGTTAATGACAATGTTGTTTTGTTGTTGCTGTGCCGAAAGTCATTTAATCTCATGCAACGAAAGTCTTGAAGCATAAGTAATTATTTTATTTCTATATTGCAAAAATTCTGAAGTTCCGAATTTTTTTTAGAGGTGCGCTTCAAATATACGAAAGGGGGAAAAAAGAACATCACTTTGAGACAGACAGACCTTAAAAATTTTTGCTCAGATAAATTCGAATAAAGTAGCGATTGTGAATTTTCTACAAACTATGAAGTCTCCTATATACAGAATGTTGAAAATGAGGTATAATTTCAAAGAGTTAGTTTTTTTTATGTTTGCGAAGTACATTTAAATGAGCTAAAATTTTAAAATATGGTTAAAAAGGATCCATTTAATACTTCTGTCTGCAAAATAGTAAATTACAAAATTTCACTTTTTATGAACATTTCTCATCCAATACAGTCGAATTACACTTTGAATGAGGTGAAAATGTAAATAAGTTGAAGTAATTAGATTGAACATTCAAATTTCACGAATATTTATATTATATGGGGTGCTGCGATACAAAAACTCTCAATACGAACTTTCAGCAATTTAAGACATTTAATGTGTTCAATATTATGCTACACTCTCATTTTAGTTAAATTAAAGTATTCGAAAATATTCCATAAATACTAAACGCAAAATTTTAGCTATTATATTGCCTTGTTCTCATTTAATTTTGTATATTATTTTGTTTCTATAATTTTATTAAAATTATGCCATATAATATCTGACAAAAAGCCAATTACAAAAAGTTCGGAAAAGGGAAAAAATTATAGTTCTAGTTACTCAAAACTTCAATTTGTGTATAAATTAAAAGTAATAATATGTACCACTTATATCGTCGAGGTGTATTATATATAAGTAATAAATAGGTCGATTCACAGTGATTTTGTTCATGAATCCCGTGCTACCGATAGCTATTCCGAAAAGGATGAAGTGAAATAAAATGGTTAGGTTTCTGTCGTAGTTCTCCATTTAGTGATATCTGATATTCCACGCAAAATGAAATAATTGTAATAGACATTATGTTATTTTGGTGCGAAGCACACAAAAGATATTGATGTTGGCAGCACATGATTTCCTTATACAATGCAATGCATTTACTTCTTTCACAATGACAAAACGATAAAAAAAATCCACGGTACAATGCTTTTAACATTGAATTGTACATTTGGCGTTTATCTCTCAGGATGACAACATTATTAAACTTATTAAACCAAAATATTCGATAATATTCCATAAATACCAAACGCAAAATTTAAGCAATTCCATTGCCCTGTTTTAATGTAATTTATCTATAAGTTTGATTCAACAATTTTATTAAAAGTATGCCATATAAAATTTTACGAAATGCAAATTACAAAAGGCAAAGGTAAAAAATTACTTTGGCAAAGGTAAAAATTTATATTGTTTTGATAATTCATAACTTCAATTTCAGCATAAAGTAAAAGATATTATATCTTTTACTTACCACTATCTTTTATATACCACTTATATCTTGTTAGTATTTAATATATAATTAATGAATTCGTTCAATCAGCACGGAAGATAAGCAGTGATATATATTCCAGAAAACTGTCCTGAAAAGGGTGCAGTGAAATAAAATGAATAGGTTTGGTTTCTTTCATAATCTTCATTTAGAAACATCTACTACTCCCACGCAAATTTGAATATTTATAATAGAAATCACGTTATTTTGTTGTTTTTTTCAGCCATGCTATTTTGGTGTGAGGCAGCACATGACTTTCTTTATTTAATGCAATGAATTTTACTTCTTTCATAGTGAAAGAATGATTAAAAGATCCACGGTATATTGTTTTTAATATTGAATTGTACATTTGCCGTTTTTTGGGATGACCACATGTGATACTATTTCAAAGTACCTAATTAACTTACATTTCACGCAACTCTGTATTAACAATTATCAATAAGGATGGCATCCTCAATAAGCAATATAGTTTATATATAAAAATATTTTAATAATTAATTCATCAATTAGGTGTCAATTTCAGTAACTTTGATTCGTCATTTTCAATAATTCTCACTAGATATTCGCCAAGTTCGCCACATGTATCATATAGTGTTACAGGTAGACGGAGAGAAGAGCATTTCTTTTATATTAGATTGTATGTCCGCATACGGCGTAATTCAAAAATTGCAAATCATTATATTTCACTTGACATCAGTTTTATCAATTTGGCATCAATTTTATTAATTTGGAATTTTTCCTCACTTTGTAAACATTTAAGAAAGTTATCAAATTGACGACATCCTGCCAAAATTTTTCTCTAGTGCTACGGACGGAAATGGATTATACTGGAATTATAATTATCAAAATGGATTATTCTTATAGTTATTCTTATGTTCTTTCCAAGATAATGAATATTCAGCAAGTATTCATCATTTTCTTTGATTTCGTATAATATCTACCAATTTGGCTACATTTTCGTCAATTTGGCAACATTTGAAAAAGTGGTCAAGTTAGCGATATTTCTACAAATTTGTCACTAAAATTTCACCAAGAGTTATTGATGAGAATAAGGTTTTTCTTATAGTAGGTAAGTGACTATTGGCGTCCACATAAAAAACTTGTACTTAATGTATCTTCTCTCGTGAATGGAACGTGATAAATACACGTAAATTATGTTAGCAAATGTATTGTATTATATTACATATGAAAAGTGAACATATTTTACAATAATTATTTATTTTTAATTTTATGTGATTTTTTTTAAAAAAATATTTTAAAATTGCGTAATATCTCGAAAGCAGTTCATACTAGCGTTTAATTTTTATGTCAATACTTTTATAATGATTATTTGAGTAACTCTATTGAAGGTTTTGATTTTTTGACGATTTTGTCAAAATTTCGATCGAAAATTTAGGGGGTGTTCTGAACTTTTGATTGCGTTTAAAAACAATTCGGTTCTGGTATTCAGCGATAATAATTTCCGTACTAAATTTCCTTCGATCTCTCCATTTGTGTTCACTGTCTCACGGACACACACACGTACACAAATACATCACCTCAAAAATGTTATATTCGTGTTCAGAGATGCATTAAACTTGCTCACAATACTTTTCTTCAACATTATACTATGTATATGGGGAAAGTAATAATCGATTTCAAGAATGCGAAAAGATCTTTTAACAATGTGGAGACATGCAATTTGGTGAAAATTCCTATAGAATATTATAGTATATTAAACACACCACATGATGGTGTAAAATAAAAATATACAAAAGTCTGCCAAATAAAACTCCGTTAATCACTTCATGCAAAGTTGAAGAAAGGTATCAACCTGTTTCAAAAATAAAATAAAGCTCTATTCATCAGGATAAATCAAACAAAGCACCAGAACCAGCAAAGTCTGTATAAAAATAGTTGTAGCACTAGAACAAGGAAAAACTTGTCAAAAGGAAAATTAGAAAAAGAAATGATTGAAAAAACATGGAAGAAGGAAAAATAAGTGTAAATCAAAACCCTCTCTCCGCAAATAAACTACGAAATAAATGACTAAAATTAACGTCTCTGCCAAAAAATGAGAAAACAACTTGTTTCGGATGATACAAAAGTACTTCATCAATTACATGGGCAAACAAGTGATGATATTTCAAATTTTTTAGACATCTGCTTGAATGTGACAGATATTTTTTTTTAATTCATATATTTTCAAATGTGTTTACGTGATTCTTGAAAATGGATAAAATATGATGCGAAATAAATATTGCTAAGATTTATGTGTGAACATTTTTCGGGTTTGGTGGCATTGATAAGCTTCAATGATTAAGGCATATATGCATACAGCTTTTAAATCGGTTTTTAAACGTTATGTTTTTAAATCGTTTAAATTTTCTGCACATCAACACATTCTAAATGGACTTGACTAACTAAAATTGAAGCGAATGTAATGCATTTGATAATACAACGCAAAATATCTAAATTACGAAACATCTAAATGTTCGAAAATTTTTTGAAATATGTTGAAATTTGGTAATTAGTCTCTTATTCTTACACATCGAAAATCTTGAAAATTCAAGCTAAGGTAATTTATTTGTTACTGTAACGCAAAGTATCTAAATTTCGAAATATCTAAAGGTACGAAAATTCTAAAGGTTTGAAATGTGCTGTAATTTGGCAAAAAAATTCAAGTCTCTGAATCTCACGCATCGAAAGTCTTGAAAAATGAAACAAATGTAATTAATTTGTTACTGTAAAGCGAAAATTCTCATTTTTCGAAATAATTTCCTTATTCGGGTGCTACAAATTTTCGAGAAGGGAGAAAGAATATCACAATGAGACAGTGATTTAAAATTTTGTGTGCTGTTAAATTTCAATTAAGTAACGGCAGTGAATTTTTTGCTAACTATAGCAACTAATACACCCTGAATGTTAAAAATGCGAAATAACTTTAAAAACATTTTTTGTGTGTGTATGCGAAATAGTCTCATTAAATTGAGCTAACTTTTCAAATTTTGGTGCAAAAGGGTTGAATCAATACTTCTGAGGGGCAAAATAGTGTCTTACTAAATTTTACATTATATTTTTCAGTAAATACAGAATAATTGCATTTTGAATTTGATAGTTTGGAATAATGAGACTGAAAATTCGAATTTAAGGAATATTAACATTGTAGGGGATGCTATGATCCGAACTCGTTTAATATGCACGTTCAGCAGTTTAAGGCATTTAATATGTAAATCTAAACATTTTTAACTCTCTTATTTTAGTTAAGGGGACACGTACCTCAATTATGATCAAAATATCCATTTTTTATTATAATTATTATTATTAGATCAAATTAAAGCTACTACCTTGCAAACTATGTGTGCAAAATATTAGACCTGTTTCTGCATTATTTAGAAAGTTATAGCCATTTTCCTGATGCAAGGGGGAAATTTAAGGCGTGCCGAAGTGGACGTGGCCTAGTGTGCCGGAAAGTAGATCGTCACAAAATTTTAATTAACTTTTTTTCTTCCTATTTTTTTTTCAGTAAATGTTTTGAGGTGAAGTGAATTAAAAAAAGCAAGTGAAGTGAAATAATTTCATTTTAACCCTAACAAGTTCTAGCTGACGTATACAGTTTGGCACCTCCCACCGACCTGATTTGAAAACTTTGAATGCATTTTTTTCAGCTTTCGTTTTTTCCGCATTACAGTGTATTCAAAATGCTAAGGCTTTTTTCTATTTAACATAGAGCTTTGAAATTTTTTATAAATACTTTTAGTTATTTGTGGAATAAAACTGGATATGGATTAGTATTTGTGCTATAATTATTTTTAAAAAAAATAATAAATCTCAAAATTTTAAAATTTTGGCAATTATTTATACGTTTCAGATTAAAAAAAAATTATATGAAAATTACTATATGCTTGAATTAAAAATCGATACCCAATTTTGTTTAGTATTATTTCACTAATATTGAGAAAAATAATGGCGTCAAAATATTGAAAATTAAAAAGAAATAGCGATTTTAAGAACACAAAAAATGAAAAAAAAATACATCAGAGGTACCGTGTGTCCCCTTAAGGGGGCATAGGACCTTTAAACCTTCAAAAAATCGATTTTTCAATTTTATTTTATTCTGAATATTTGAACATTTCTGAACACTGTGCAAAAAACCGCATTCAAAAATTCGCATTATTTCGAAAGCTTTTATGCAACATACACTTTTGAAAATTTTTTCATGTCAGCCATCGCCGCCATTTTTAAAGGGACATCACTGTTTGTTTATGTTTGCAGTTTGCTGATGTGTCACGTAAATCTCATACTTTTTCCACCACCATGTCTTAATTATTTATTTAATTATTTCTACAGCAGTAGGAAGGCAACTACTCACCTCTACTGAACTGCTCAGCCCAGTTTGTTTATATTCTAGCGCTGTTAACTTGTTTACAACGTGGAGAATTTCTTCTGAGTTTCGCAATTTCTTTTCATTATATTTTCTTACTTTTTACGATCGATTTTCTGCATTTATGTTGTTTAAGCATAAAAACTTTGAACTAAAATACAGTTAATCTATTTTATAAGTATACATTACAAACTTCTTCACGTTTGCATATTTATTTGTGTAAACTTCAACGTACAAGACTGTTTGGTGCAATTTTTTAATATAAACTTTTTGCTTTTTGCTTTCTAATAATGGATACACCGGCAACTAAATCTCGTTCTGGTAAAAGAACGAAAAGAAGGCGTTTTCAAGGAAATATGTATGTAATTAAAAACAAAAACAATCCGAAAGTGTTCGAACGGCAAAATGTTGATTCTATGCCTAAGCTAAGTGCTTCAAGTAAAAAACTGTTCAGCTCAAAAGATGAACTTTCAGTTGATAAGTCGTATATTTCATCTGAAGAACATGAATATAGAATGGTTAATATATCAGTACTTTTCAAGGAGCTTACAAATGTTTTGTGCTGTAAAATATGTCATGGAACAATAAATATACTTGAAAAATCTTCAATGGGTTTAGCATCCACATTTCTTGTATATTGTGATAGCTGTGATGAACTAAAGTCTGTGAAAAATACAAAAATGCTTGGTGTTAAGAAAAATATTCCAGAAATAAACAGAAGAGCTGTGTTTTCTATGCGATGTATAGGACAGGGTTTATCGGAAAAGTGGAAAAAGAATCATAAAATAGTGTGTTCAAAAAACCATTCGGGTAGTGCCGGAAAAATGGAATGTTACGCATATTCAACAGATCAATTGAAGACCATGGTGTTCGGTACAAATTTTATTTTGGTGATGGTGATACGAAAACATTTTCACAAATATCGAATAGCAAACCATATGGAAATGAAATAGCGGTTGAAAAACTTGAATGCACAGGTCACATTTAAAAAAGAATAGTAACTCGTTTGAGAAAGCTGAAAACCCAGAGTGATAAGAAAAAGATACACGAAGCAAATTTTCGAGCCTCTAGCAGTACATATGAAGCTCGAAAAGCTCGTAAAAGGCAGAAAACATTTGATTTTCAACGACAAGAGGAAGAGGAAGGAATTACTTATGCGTCTGGTGCATTTTGATGCTACATTAGATATAACGCAGGATGTATTATAAACTACAGCCAAACATTAATTAGCCGAACTGCGATAACTCTGAATATAACTGTGAATATATTTTTAAACTTAAAAGCGGGTTTCTCAGATATGTGATTTTAACTCTTGCGCGCAATATATTTTAAAATATATGTAACCAATCACTTTCAAATTTTTTGCTCTTACTTGTTTCATCTATATACATAATTTATAGATAAAAAATCCTCATAAATAAGTAAAAATTTAGTAAACGTTCTTCATCTGACTGACAAGAAACGACTGCACGAAACGTCTGTTCGAGTTTCCGAAGCAACATATAGAGCTCAAGTAGCCCCTAAAAGGTAGAAAATTTTTGATTTTTCTTACATAACAGACATAGGAAGGTGCTAATTATGAACTAAAGGCATTTTGGTACAAAATAAGATAATAAGTAACATTGAAGCAATTTTAAATTCTAAAGCTGTTTTTCTCAGATATGTGATTTTAACACTCGCGCGCAATATATTTTAAAATATATGTAACCAATCACTTTCAAATTTTTTGCTCTTACTTGTTTCATTTATATACATAATTTATAGATAAAAAATCCTCATAAATAAGTAAAAATTTAGTAAACGTTCTTCATCTGACTAACAAGAAACGACTGCGCGAAACGTCTGTTCAAGTTTCCGAAGCAACCTATAGAGCTCAAGTAGCCCCTAAAAGGAAGAAAATTTTTGATTTTTCTTACATAACAGACATAGGAAGGTGCTAATTATGAACCAAATGCATTTTAAGGTACAAAATAAGATAATAAGTAACACTGAAGCATTTTTAAATTATAAAGCTGTTTTTCTCAGATATGTGATTTTAACACTTGCGCGCAATATATTTTAAAATATATGTAACCAATCACTTTCAAATTTTTTGCTCTTACTTGTTTCATCTATATACATAATTTATAGATAAAAATTCCTCATAAATAAGTAAAAATTTAGTAAACGTGCTTCATCTGACTAACAAGAAACTACTGCGCGAAACGTCTGTTCGAGTTTCCGAAGCAACATATAGAGCTCAAGTAGCCCCTAAAAGGCAGAAAATTTTTGATTTTTCTTACATAACAGACATAGGAAGGTGCTAATTATGAACTAAAGGCATTTTAAGGTACAAAATAAGATAATAAGTAACATTGAAGCATTTTTAAATTATAAAGCTGTTTTTCTCAGATATGTGATTTTAACACTTGCGCGCAATATATTTTAAAATATATGTAACCAATCACTTTCAAATTTTTTGCTCTTACTTGTTTCATCTATATACATAATTTATAGATAAAAATTCCTCATAAATAAGTAAAAATTTAGTAAACGTGCTTCATCTGACTAACAAGAAACTACTGCGCGAAACGTCCGTTCGAGTTTCCGAAGCAACATATAGAGCTCAAGTAGCCCCTAAAAGGCAGAAAATTTTTGATTTTTCTTACATAACAGACATAGGAAGGTGCTATTTATGAACTAAAGGCATTTTAAGGTGTAAGATAAGATAATAAGTAACACTGAATGTATTTTTAAACTTTAAAGCTGTTTTTCTCAGATATGTGATTTTAGCCCTTGCGCGCAACATATCTTAAAATATATTTAACCAATCACTTTCAAATTTTTTGGACTTACTTGTTTCATCCATATATATAATTTGTACTTCAAAAATTCACCATAAATAGTAAAAAAAGAATTGTGAAGAGGTTTATTTCATGTTTTTTAACACTGAAAATGAAAATTTCATTTTGTTTAAATTTTAAAAATATTAAATTTATTTCAAAATTTTAAAAAGTGTGTACAAATTAAAGATGTAATAGTTATAAATATATTATTATCAAATTGAAGTCCATAAGTATAATATTATTTGAAATATCCTGCGCGCGGCTGCTACATACACCATTATGTCTGTCAAAATTGTATAAATTTTAAAAAACAATATAAAATGTACATATAATTATATGACTTCAGTAAAATTTGTGTAGTAAGAAAGGTTTTCTATATGTTTAGAGAAAAAAATTTGAACATCTGGGATACACCTGGTTGAAATTAAAAAATTGTAAAGATAGCTCTATTTTCAATGAATTTCGACTGTTTAAAGGTCCTATGCCCCCTTAAATCAAAATATTCGATAATATTCCATAGAAACCAAACGTGAAATTTTAGCTAATCCATTGCATTGTTTCATTTAAATTTTTCTATTTCTTTTTTCAATAATTTTATTAAAAGTATGCCTTACAATATCTTACAAACTTCCAATTACAAAAACATAGGAAAAGGGAAAAAATTGTACCTTTCCAGTGACTCATAATGTAAACTTATGCATACTTTAAAAATAGTAATATCCACCACTTATGTCATAGAGGTGCTTTATATATAATAAATAAATTAGGTTAATTAGCCACTGATGATAAAATGCATATCATATTCCAGAGAACTAACTGTCTACTGAAGGGTAAAGTAAAATAAAATGATTAGATTCGGTTTTCTTCGCTACTGATAAAGTGTTTATTAGTATCATTTCTAATTACTTCGAGACGGCTTATTCCAACAACTGAAATATGACTCACAGAATTATATCGCAGATAGAACAAGACATTAATAAACGCTAGGGATTATTGTTAAAATTCTGCTACATTTATAATCATCGAATCTCTAAAGTTTTTGGACATGCTAAAAATCTAAAATTCGGCTCTAAATTTTCTATAACAAAAAAAAAATGTATTTAAATAAATAAGTACTTGCAGTATGGTATTTGGAGGGAGGGGGTTATTTTAAAGTTTCTATGGAAATTCTCAGGCTCAGAATTTTCTTTTAAATCTATTGCAATTAGTCTTTAACTATATATGAGTCAAACGAAATGTTTGATTCAGCTAAGATCGAGGATTACACATGCGAAAAAACATATGTATGCATAAATTTACATTCAAGCAAGTACACAAGGACATTGACGAACGAATAAAACGAGAAGTAACGAGAGTGAATGTTTTGCTAACTGTAGCAAATAATATACACTGAATGTTAAAGATGCGAAATAACTTCAAAAATATTTGTTGTGTGTGTATGCTAAATAGTCTCATTTTAGTCAGCTAACATTTTAAATTTTGTTGCAAAAGGGGTGAATTAATACTTCTGCGGGGCAAAATAGTATCTTACTAAATTTTACCTTATATTTCTTAGCAAATACAGAAGAATGGCATTTTGAATTTGATAGTTTAGGATAATTGGACTGAAAATTCGAATTTAATGAATATTAGAATTGTACGGGTTTCTGTGATCCAAACACTTTCAATATGCGCGTTCAGCAGTTTAAGGCATTCAATATGTAAATTTGAACATTTTTAACTCCCTTATTTTAATTAAGTGCACACGGTACCTCAATTATGATCAAAATATCTTTTTTTTCATTATTATTAGATAAAATTAAAGTTACTACCTTGCCAAATATGTGTGCAAAATATTAGACCTGTATCTGTATTATTCAAAAAGTTATAGGCATTTTACTGATCAAGGTGGATATTTAAGGCGTACCGAAGTGGGTGTGGCCGAGTTTAACGGGATGTAGATCGGATATAGTTATTTTTTTAAATAATAAATCTCAAAATTTTAAAATTATGGCAATAATTTATACGTTTCAGATAAACAAAATTATGTAATATTTTCTATATGCTTGATTTAAAAATCGATTTTTAGTATTTTTTCACTAATATTGAGAAAAAAAATGGAGTCAAAATATTGAAAATTTAAAAATGAGTAGCAATTTTAAGAACACTAAAAAGAGTTCAAAAAATTTGAATTTTTTGTTAAACTGGCAGTCGAATCTGATTTTTTTCTACAGAATTATTTTTTTATTTAATTTACAACATAAAAAAAATATTATTTATATTCTAACGTGAAAAATGAAAGAAATACCAAACGCAAAATTTTAGCTATTCTATTGCATTGCTTTCATTTAAATTTTTCTATAGTTTTGTTTCAACAATTTTGGTAAAAGTAAGCCTTACAATATCGTACCAACTACTAATTACAAAATATCGGAAAAGGGAAAATATTTCATCTTTCCAATGACTTAAAATCTAAACTTAAGCATACACTAAAATTATAAATATCTACCACTTATATAATAGAGGAGATATATATATAAAAAATAAATTCAACTATTTGGAAGAGTTTTTCCATAGCCGTCCATTCCAGAAAACTGTCCCGTGAAAGGTGCAGTGAAATATAGATGATTAGATTAAGTTTTCCTCGCCACTGAAAAGCTGTTTATTAGGATCATTTCTAATTACTTCGAGATGGCTTATTCCAAAAACTGAAATATGACTTACAGAATTATATCGCAGATAGAACAAGACATTAATAAAATCCAGGAGCTTTTTGCTAAAAGGGTGCACATTTATGATAATCGATTCTAAGTTTTAGGACATGCTAAAAAATCTTCCAAATTTACTGTAACATTAAAAATTATGTATTTAAATAAATAAGTACTTGCAGTATAGTATCTTGAGTAAGGGGGTTATTTTAAAGGTTTTATGGAAATTCTCAGGTTTAGTATTTCCTTTTAAGTCTATTGTAATTAGTCTTCAAACTAATATGAGCCAACCGAAATGTTTGATTCAGCTAAGATCTCGTGGATCGCACATGCGAACAATCGCACATGTGCATAACTTTGCATTCAAGCAAGTACAGAAGAACATTGATAAGTACGTACGAATACTAACACGCGCGCTAACATACGCATGTAAATATCATTTCTTAATTGTTTGTGGGTGAAACTGAACTGTAAGTTCCCACCCAGGTTGAAATAATTATTACGGATATCATGTTGTTTTGTCTATTTCTTCAGGTTGGGTTTCAAACTAAAAAGGGGAAGTAAATGCAACTTTTAATTATTTAAAAATTAAGTACAGTCTAATAATCTGAAATTTTTTCAGTGTGACAATGTTTTTAACTCTCTTATAGTAAGAGCAATTTTTAGCTCAAAATTGAAATTGTAAAATGTAGACAATTTCAACTAGTTTAATCCATGTCACCACTCTGAATTTAGTTAACGACTATTATTGTTCATAATAAGGATTACAACAAATAGAGTGTCCTTATAAACCGAAATCCCGTAATTTAATGGATACAACATTAAATTGAACAATATTCAGTTTCAGATGACAATAAGCATGTGTATGCGCATGTTTGGAAACTATAAAAAAAATTAAAATCAAAAGTTAATCTGTGAACATATATTTACCAAAATGGTCCATGCATACAGGGGTTGCTCGTGAAAGTGCAAGACGTAATTAATTTCATTTACTGTGCTCCTTATACGACGGCATTTGAAATAAGAACTCGCGCATTTTGTTCTCGGGCTCTCAAAGGGGACCAAATTTTTAAAAATGAAACTCTCATGTTACTACAAATACGTCACATAATTTACTTAGACGTTACTGAATTGTGTGTACACAGGAAAACTTAAGATCTTTGCGGACGTTGTTTACGCTTGGAGAGTGCCACTTCAAAATTATCTAATTATTTTTTACTGTATTACTGCGTGGGGTTTGGCAACTCTTTTAATGTTTACTCTGGGCCATGACATCACAAATGAGAAATCTTACTTCCCATTCTGTCAAACTAACAGGTTTTCATTAGTTGCCGGGCTGAGTGCCCAGATTTATAGCAAAGAACCTTTCATATATATGCAAACAATTGATACCATTTCTGTTTGGCAGATTCTATGGCTATATCTGTTAATCATGAGATTATGTTGTTATAATTATGTAGTTATTTTGTTGTTATAACATGGACATGCTTTTAGGATAAACCAGTAGTATATACGAAGATAAATTCTGAATTCAGTTCTTTACATTTTGCGACGGCCATTTTTGTTCTTAAATTCTTTGTCGACATATTTTGTATTTTTGTTTGTTTCTCTGGAAGAATTGGAGATTTTTAATGCTGGCAAATACTTGCAATTGCACATAGCAACCAATGTAACTCTATTGGGAAAATTGTAAAAACTTCAAGCTAGTTTAATTCTACGACATGAGTGTATAACTGAAGCCACTATTGCTTCCAATGAACAGTGGAATGTTTCAAGAATCTTTTGCAAAACTATAAATATGTTTAATATGTTTCAGTCACAAAACCAAGAAACTGGTCGTTTTCCTTTACGACTTATTGTTTGGTTCACAAAACACATCATGTCGTAGAAGAGAGCTTTAGACTTTATTTTCTAGTAGTTTTTAATGGGAGAGCGGGAGATGAGACCTGCAACTAAAGTATGTAATGATTTATTACATATACTAGGTAATCGTAATTTATTACAAATACTGGGTAATCGTAATTTACAGCAAATACTGGGTAATCGTAATTTAATAAAAATACTGGGGAATCGTAACTCTACAGGAATTGATCCCCTAAAATCTCTGGAGAAACAAAAATAATTCTCCCCACGTGATATTTAATGTCTATGATGCTTTTGTTGATACTATGTTTTTGCCTAATACTTCCCAATTTAGATTTGAAACCAACAGAGATTGTATACTTTTTCTCCTGACCCATTACCTATAGGAAATATTTTCTGATCTATAGATCTACCATGTTCATACACCGAGTATAGGCACTGGGATAGTTTTGAGCAGTCTCGAAGATAGTTATTAACACATAACATCTTAACACACAAAATACTTTATGCATGATCCCCCCCTTCTCACAAACCAAAAAAGCTATACGATCACACAAAAACGTAATTGTTCCCAAAACAATGAAATCCCATACATGTAAAATTAAGGAGGAAAAGATAATTCTCACAATCTCGCAAGGTTTAATTATCAAAATATCTAAATTTTCTTTTCCGCTATAATCAATTGTCGCCAACTTGGATGCATTTACCAGAGGTAGCCAAGTTGTCGATATTTCCCCTCATTTGTCCCTCTGTTTTCCTATATTGTAGTCAAGCTTGTCAGAGAGAGATATTGACTAACATTTTTTTATCTAATACATGCATAACAGAAATTTTATTTGTATTTCTGGAACATCAAGATCTTTCCTAGAGAAGATAGAAATTAAAGTTATCAATGATTTGATTTATAACTGCGTAAAAACAGAAAATGCTTTGCTATGGCAGCTCTTGCAAGTAATTTCTCTTAATTTATCTATATAAACGGAAAATTCATATATACGAATATGTCAGGAATTATGTTATTCTCGAGCAGTTAGAAATTTCAAAATTTGTTCACAGAATAATATGTCGTTTAAGCCCAGTACACAGTCAACACATTCATAATGCAGATTAACTATCTTCAGTTGGAAATAGATTTGCAGTGTGGTTCTGCGTAGATACAATTAATTCGAAAAAACTCCTAAATTACATTATATGGGCATGTGCATATTATGTTTGTGCGACAAAAATAATCGAATTTGTGAATGCAAAAGATCTTTTAAAAGTGTGGACTTGCAATTTGGTGAAAATTCAGTTAGAATATTATAGGATATTAAGCCCATCACATGACCGTGCAAAAGAAAGTTACACAAAAGTGTTTCAAGTAAAACGCAGTTGAACACTGCATAGAAAGTTGAAGAAAGGTATCAATATATTTTAAAAGTAAAAAAAAAGATTATTCGTCATAATGATAATTCGTCATAAGACGCCAGTATCAACAAAGATTGTTTACACTTGTATCACATCTTAGGCTAAAAAAAAAGGTTGTTTCTATGCAACAAAGAAGAACTTGTCAAAAGAAAAATTAAAAAAGAAAAGTTTGGAAAAGCCTAGCAGAAAGAAAACAAGTAGGAGAATTCAAAATTCTTTCTCGGGAAATAAAATTTTAAAATAAATGCACACATTAAATATGGACACAAACTTTTTTTCGAAAGATTTCACAAATACACCATCAACTAACATGCTCAAGCAAGTGATGATGTTTCCAATTTTTAAGACATTTGATTTAGTTTGAATGATATTTTTTCAATTTATATATTTTCAAATGTGTGTACATGATTCTTGAAAATGGATAAAATAGGATGCAGAAATAAATGTTGCTAATATTTATGCGTGTTAATTTAACGGATGTTGCTCCAAAATCCATTTTTAATTTTATTTTTGTAAAAATTTTTTACAAACTGAGATCAAAACATTTTACAATTCAAGTTTGCTTGCATTGATAAGTTGTAAGGTGAAACCATATATTCATACATCTTTAAATTTTTAAGTGAACTACAGTTTTAAAATGTGGTAGAAAAGAAGTGATTTAATACTTCCACAGTGCCAAATAGTATATTCCTAAATTTTATATAATATGAGTTCTTCTCATCAAATACCGACGAATTGCATTTCGAACTTGATGGATATGTAAATAGCTTGGGATAATTTGAATAAAAATTCGAATTTAACGAATATTGACATTATATGGGGTGCTGCGATCCAACACTTTCAATACGAATTTTCAACAGTGTAAGATAATTAATGTGCAAATTCAAAACTTTTCATAACCCTTATTTTAGTTAAACTAAAGTATTCGATAATATTCCGTAAATAATAAACGGAAAATTTTAGCTATTCCATTGCCTTGTTTTCATTTATATTTATCGATATTTGTTTCACTAATTTTTTTTAAAGTATGCGAAATAATATCGTACAAACTGTCAATTACAAAATCTTCGGTAAAGGGAAAAAATTACATTGTGCTAATGACTCATCACTTCAATTTATGCTTAAATTAAATGTTATAATATGTACCACTTATATCGTAGAGATATTTCGTATATAATTAATAAATTCGTTAAAATAGTGTACAACTAGTGGGATGCAATTGTTCCAGAAAACTGCCCTGAAAAGGGTGCAGTGAAATAAATGCATTAGCGCAGGTTTCTCTCAAAATCTTTAGTAACTCGTAATGGTCTCCCACAGGTTGAAGTAATTATAATAAACATCACATTATGTTGTTTGTCTATTTTTTAAGGTTGGGTTTAGTTTTAAAAAAGGGAAGTACATGAAAAATTTCTATAGTTCAAAAGTTAAATATAAGCAAAAAACATGAAAATTTTCCAATATAGCAACATTTTCAACTCTCTTCCAGTAAGAGCAATTTTAACACGAAATTGAAGGTTGAAAATGTTGGCAATTTTGGCCAGTACCTTATCTCCAAACTGCATCCTGTTATCAATTATAATTGCTCATAATAAGATCTACGACAGTGTCCTTATAATCCTACGTTCCGTGATTTTATGAATACATCATTAACTTAAATTTACTTTGGTTTCAGATGATAATAAGAATGTCTACCCATATATATGTTTAGAAACAAAAAAAAAATAATTTAAAAGCAAAAGTTAATCTGTGAGCAACTATTGACTAAAATGGTGTATGCATGTGTATGTAGATAAAATAATTTAACTTTTTAACTTAAGCTACAACTATTTAGCTTAATTTCTCTGCCTTCTGAAATTTTAGTAATAACAAATTGCATAAGGTCTTATGTTATATACTTATAATTAAATTATAGAAATAAATAAAATTATACATATATGTAACTAAAAAATAAACAAGAATAGCGAAAATATTTGTGTTTCATATTTACATAATATAATGGTATATTTTGGTATATATCAGAGTACTACACTACAGTAGGAACATTATTCTTCTTCGACTCAGACCGTCCAACCTACCCAAATCTGTGCCACCGAATTGGGATGAGTGCCACCGAATTGGGATCGGAACCCAGTGGGGTAGAATCCACAGGGACCGTACCCTCCTTCCTCTGCCACCAACCTATCCAAGGGACTTATATATTTCCCCAATATATGTGATGTGCTAGAATTCCGCGGGAACACAGGAACAGTTTGGACAGAGCCGGGAATAGAACTCAAGTCGATCGAGTGCAATCCCAGCACTCTACACCCTGGGCTGCCACTCCCCATTCTACTAACATTGAAGTTAATTTTTATGTGATATATTATTTATTTTTCTTTTCCAGGCACCATGGGCAAGAAATATATTTTCCATCAAGGAAACTGAGCCGAAAAGACTGTAGCACAATAAAATAACAAATATTGGAAATAGTTGTGTGGTTTTAGCACTTTCATATGCTCCTGAAAATGTTTATTAAACATATTTTATATGTTACACATCTCTATAATAATGAGAGTAATGATAACAAAGCATAATGAGTAACAAGTAATGCGATATTTTCTGTATCTTCCTAATTGTACCGTATAAATTGTTTAATTTAATTATTATTGAATCCATAAAATATTCTGCACAATTTCTTCCGCGAACCACTATTTATTGTCAAAACTATATGCGTTAAAGCTAAACGAACCTGTGTCTAAAAGATCTGTCGTGAGTTAACAATTATAGAATGTATCAGAGTATCAGTAAAAAGTAAAGAAATTTGATGTAGGCAGCACACTACTTTCTTTATATAATGCAATGAATTTACTCATTTTACAGTCAAAAATTGATGTGGAAAATCCACAGTACTGTGTTTTTACTGTTGAATTGTACATTTGGCGATTTTCCGGATGACAACATGAAAAACTATTTCAAAGAAACTAATTAACTTACATTTCGCGCAACTCTAAATAAACAATTATCGATATTGATCCTCAATCATACATCCTCAATAAGAGGTATAGTCCATATATTAAAATATATTAATAATTAATTCATCAGTTAGGAGTCCTTTTTGCAATTTTGACGATATTTTCGTGAATCTATTGAGAAATATTGCCTATTTAAGGGTATTGTGGTAGATTATTCGTAAATTTCGCCAAAATTCATCACCAAGTGTTAGAAAAAAAGGAGAGAAGAGCATTTCTTTTATACTAGAATGTATGCTCATCCTATGATGGAAATCCGGATTTATGAAATATTACCGACCATTTGGCATTATTTTTATCAATTTGTTGACATTTTTGTCACTTTGGCTATGTTTAAAGCAGTCGTCAAGTGGGCGATGGCCTGTTAAATATCTCGCCAAACGTAACGGATGGAGAAATGGGTTATTCTTTTTGTCCACATTCCTTTCCACGTTCTTTCCAAGATAATGAACTTTCATCACTTAGTCGTCATTTCATTGATTTAGCGTCGGTTTTTTCAATTTGTCGAATTTCTATTAATTGATTCTATTTTGCAATTTTCTATTGATGCAATTTTCTATTAACGCTTGACGACTCATTCTCGACTCCATGTAATTCAAGTCTCTGCAAAGTTATCTTTGACGTCTTCCTCTTTGGGATTATGCTTGATTGCCCCCCCCCCCTTTTTTTCGATTTCTGTAATTGAATTGTAATTTAATATGCTGTTCTTTTGTTGTAAAAAATTTTTTTGAAAAATTGTTTACGGTTTATCCTTATCTAGACGTAGATTCTTTTGTGGATTGTATTTATGCAAATTTTGTCGCTATATCTGGTCTATATATAAACTTTATTTCCGTGTAGCCACTGATGAAGAGCATACTTATGCTCGAAAGCCCTATGGCCTGTTTTAAACTTTTGTACGTCTTAAGGAAGCATTGGACCTTTAAACAGTCGAAATTCATTGAAAATAGAGCTATCTTTACAATTTTTTAATTTTAACCAGGTGTATCCCACATGTTCAAATTTTTTCTCTAAACATATAGAAAACCTTTCTTACTACACAAATTCTACTGAAGTCATATAATTATATGTACATTTTATATTGTTTTTTAAAATTTATACAATTTTGACAGACGTAATGGTGTATGTAGCAGCCGCGCGCAGGATATTTCAAATAATATTATACTTATGCACTTCAATTTGATAATAATATATTTATAACTATTACATCTTTAATTTGTACACACTTTTTAAAATTTTGAAATAAATTTAATATTTTTAAAATTTAAACAAAATGAAATTTTCATTTTCAGTGTTAAAAAACATGAAATAAACCTCTTCACAATTCTTTTTTTACTATTTATGGTGAATTTTTGAATTACAAATTATATATATGGATGAAACAAGTAAGTCCAAAAAATTTGAAAGTGATTGGTTAAATATATTTTAAGATATACTGCGCGCAAGGGCTAAAATCACATATCTGAGAAAAACATCTTTAAAGTTTAAAAATACATTCAGTGTTACTTATTATCTTATTTTACACCTTAAAATGCCTTTAGTTCATAAATAGCACCTTCCTATGTCTGTTATGTAAGAAAAATCAAAAATTTTCTGCCTTTTAGGGGCTACTTGAGCGCTATATGTTGCTTCGGAAACTCGAACAGATGTTTCGCGCAGTAGTTTCTTGTTAGTCAGATGAAGCACGTTTACTAAATTTTTACTTATTTATGAGGAATTTTTATCTATAAATTATGTATATAGATGAAACAAGTAAGAGCAAAAAATTTGAAAGTGATTGGTTACATATATTTTAAAATATATTGCGCGCAAGTGTTAAAATCACATATCTGAGAAAAACAGCTTTAAAATTTGAAAATGCTTCAATGTTACTTATAATCTTATTTTGTACCTTAAAATACCTTTAGTTCATAATTAGCTCCTTCCTATGTCTGTTATGTAAGAAAAATCAAAAATTTTCTGCCTTTTAGGGACTACTTGAGCTCTATATGTTGCTTCGGAAACTCAAACAGACGTTTCGCACAGTCGTTTCTTGTTAGTCAGATGAAGAACGTTTACTAAATTTTTACTTATTTATGAGGAATTTTTATCTATAAATTATGTATATAGATGAAACAAGTAAGAGCAAAACATTTGAAAGTGATTGGCTACATATATTTTAAAATATATTGCGCGCAAGTGTTAAAATCACATATCTGAGAAAAACATCTTTATAATTTAAAAATGCTTCAATGTTACTTATTATCTTATTTTGAACCTTAAAATGCCTTTAGTTTATAATTAGCACCTTCCTATGTCTGTTATGTAAGAAAAATCAAAAATTTTCTTCCTTTTAGGGGCTACTTGAGCTCTATATGTTGCTTCGGAAACTCGAACAGACGTTTTGCGCAGTCGTTTCTTGTTAGTCAGATGAAGAACGTTTACTAAATTTTTACTTATTTATGAGGAATTTTTATCTATAAATTATGTATATAGATGAAACAAGTAAGAGCAAAAAATTTGAAAGTGATTCGTTACATATATTTTAAAATATATTGCGCGCAAGTGTTAAAATCACATATCTGAGAAAAACAGCTTTATAATTTAAAAATGCTTCAATGTTACTTATTATCTTATTTTGTACCTTAAAATGCCTTTAGTTCATAATTAGCACCTTCCTATGTCTGTTATGTAAGAAAAATCAAAAATTTTCGTCCTTTTAGGGGCTACTTGAGCTCTATATGCTGCTTCGGAAACTCGAACAGACGTTTCGCGCAGTCGTTTCTTGTTAGTCAGATGAAGAACGTTTACTAAATTTTTACTTATTTATGAGGAATTTTTATCTATAAATTATGTATATAGATGAAACAAGTAAGAGCAAAAAATTTGAAAGTGATTGGCTACATATATTTTAAAATATATTGCGCACAAGGGCTAAAATCACATATCTGAGATACCCGCTTTTAAGTTTAAAAATATATTCAGTGTTACTTATTATAGTATTTTGACCTTAGAATGCTTCCAGTGCATAAATAGCACCTTCCTAATTCTGTTATGTTTGAAAAATCAAAATTTTTCTGCCTTTTAAGGGGTATTTGAGCTCTATATGCTGCTTCGGAAACTCGAACAGACGTTTCGCGCAGTCGTTTCTTGTTAGTCAGATGAAGAACGTTTACTAAATTTTTACTTATTTAGGAGGAATCTCTTTTGTATAAATTGTTTATATAGATGAAACAAGTAAGAGCAAAAACTTGAAAGTGATTGGTACAATATATTTTAAAATATGCTGTGCGCAAGTTGTAAATTCACCTACCTGAGAAAAACAGCTGCAGTGGTACTTTGATAAACTGAAACTCTAGTGACAAGAAAAGAATGAGTTACAGAAAATTTGACGTATTGAAATTGCTTAAAATTACAAAAATATATAACAAATATGACTTTCGCACATGGAAAATTTTGAGTTATCGCAGTTCGGCTAATTAATGTTTGGCTGTAGTTTATTATACACCCTGTGTTATTTTATATCTAATTTAGCATCAAAATGCACCTGATGCATAAGTAATTCCTTTCTCTTCCTCTTGTCTTTGAAAATCAAATGTTTTCTGCCTTTTACGAGCTTTTCAAACTTCATATGTAGTGCTAGAGACTCAAAATTCCATCACATTCCATTTTTCCCGCACTACCCGAATGGTTTTTCGAACACACTATTTTATGATTATTTTTCCACTTTTTATACCGAGGGCCACTTTTCTTACTTCTGTAGCTGTTGCAGCCTTTACAAAAAGAAGACATTACTTCGGTTTCAATAACCTTCCCGCTCCGATTAGTGTACACACACCTACACGTGGCGAATACCCCCTATTTTTCCAACTACCATCTCCACTTACAGTAATATCTTTCGATCCATTTGATAATTCTCTTTCGTCCTGGACAGCAGTTTTCATTGAAGATTTAGCTACAACAGATGTGGCATTTAAAGTCCTGCGATTAATTTTATTATATGATTTCTGAGAAACAGGCGCTGGAAGACCCATCGTAGAACAAAAAGTAGATAAAGCCGATAAACCCTGCCTTATACATCGCATAGAAAATACAGCTCTTCTGTTTATTTCTGGAATATTTTTCTTAACACCAAGCAGTTTTGAATTTTTCACAGACTTTAGTTCATCACAGCTATCACAATATACAATAAATGTTGATGCTAAACCCATTGAAGATTTTTCACATATATTTATTGTTTCATGACATGTTTTGCAGCACAAAACATTTGCAAGCTCCTTGAAAAGTACTGATATATGAACTATTCTATATTAATGTTCTTCAGATGAAATATGTGACTTATCAAGTGAAAGTTCATCTTTTGAGCTGAACAGTTTTTTTATTTGAAGCACTTAGCTTAGGCGTAGAATCAACATTTTTCATTCGAACACTTTCGGATGGTTTTTGTTTTTAATTACATACATATTTCATTGAAAACGTCTTCTTTTCCCAGAACGAGATTTAGTTGCCGGTGTATCCATTATTAGAAAGCAAAAAGCAAAAAGTTTATATTAAAAAATTGCACCAAACAGTCTTGTACGTTGAAGTTTACACAAATAAATATGCAAACGTGAAGAAGTTTGTAATGTATAATTAAAAAATAGATTAACTGTATTTTAGTTCAAAGTTCTTATGCTTAATCAACATAAATGCAGCAAATCAATCGTAAAAAGGAAGAAAATATAATGAAAAGAAATTGTGAAACTCAGAAGAAACTTTCCACGTTATAAACAAGTTAACGGCTCTAGAATATAAACAAACTGGGCTGAGCAGTTCAGTAGAGGTGAGTAGTTGCCTTCCTGCTGCTGCAGAAATAATTAAATAAATAATTAAGACATGGTGGTGAAAAAAGTATTAGATTTACATGACAAAACAGCAAACTGCAAACGTAAACAAATAGTGACGTCCCTTTAAAAATGGCGGCGATGGCTGACATGAGAATATTTTCAAAAGTGTATGTTGCATAAAAGCTCATAACTTAAGAAATAATGCGAATTTTAGAATGCGGTTTTTTGCACAGTGTTCAGAAATGTTCAAACATTCAGAATAAAATAAAATTGAAAAATTGATTTTTTGAAGGTTTAAAGGTCCTATGCCCCCTTAAGGAAGTGAAATAAAGACCTTCTGTTATGAATGTGTGTTTAATTTTGCTATTCTATTAATTGAATAACATTTCCGCAATTTGGCCGCTTTTAAAATGTCAGCAGGTTGGAAGTATTCCAACAAATTCGTCATCAAAATTTTGAAAAACATTACGGACGAAAAAATAGTTTATTCTTATAGTAGATACTTATATTTTTTCCAAGATAATTAATTTTGTAAATTAATCGCCATTTTCATTATTTGAGCGTAATTTTGATCAATTTCGCTATATTTTCGTTAATTTGGTAATATTTCTTGTCGGCATTTTACCAAATTAGATGAAAAATCTCGTTAAACGTTATTGATGGTGATATAAGTTATTCTTATAGCAGATAAATGACTATTGGCGTTCAAATACAAAAATATTATCCAAAGTATATTTTCTCATGAATGGAACGAATTAAATTTATGAGAATTATGTCTCCAAGTTTATCGTATGATATTACATATAAAAAGTAAACATATTTCACATTAATTAATATTTTTCGAATAATTGTGAATTTTTATTAATTTATTTGAAAAATGTATCTCGAGAATGGCATAGAAAGACTCGACACAGAACGAACTCTACATAGTCAATTGTCAAAAATTTGACTGCATTTAGCAGAGGTAGCCAAGTTGTCGATATTTCCACACATTTGTCCCTGTGTTCTCCAATATTATATTTAAGCTCCTCAAACGGAGATATTGATTGATATTTTTTTATTTAATACTGGCAAAACAGAAGTTTTATTTGCATTTCAGGAACTTCAAGAGAAGACAAAATTAAAAGTTTTTTTACAATGTAAATCATTTGATATGTTCCAACGTAAAAATCGAATATTTCGAAGCCATTTGAAATGCCGGATCTTGCAATCAACTTTCCATTAGATATTAAAATTATTATCTGCATAAGCAGAAAATTCATATATATGTAAGGAATTTACTGTGCTGTTCTCGAATAGATAGAAATTTAAAATTTTGTTCGTTTAAAGACTATTATGTCTTTTAAGTCCAGAAAACAGTCAACTCATTCAAAATATGGATTAACTCATTTCCATTTGTAATAGACTCACGTGTCAAACCTTTATATGATTATCTGAAAATTTAGTAGTTGATTTATTTCGTTTTTTGAAGACATTCCTATTGGCTACCATTTAATTTATGAACCTTTTTTCTTTTATTGTACTTATTATTCTATAATTAAATTATATTTTAAATGCCTCGTATTTAAAAATGTAATAACTTTAATTGATTTATATGTAAATTTTCTCTGACTATTATGGTCTATATTTAAGTAAATGTTCGTAACTTATTTTCACTTCCAAACTGATGGAGGACATAGTAATGCACGAAAGCGCTATGGCAGTGTGATTTTAATACTTCATAAAAAAAGAGATTTTAATAAAAGACGTTTAAATAGGGACAATTGAATTGCTTGTTTTTATTTTTAAAGTATTAATTATTTTGGAGTGTTTCTATGACATTTTAATACTGTATAGAAAGTTGAAGAAAGGTATCAACCTGTTTCAAAAATAAACAAGAAATATCAATCATGCATAAAACATTGATTAAGAAATACTTTCCAACTGAAATGCAACTTTATTTAAACATCTTTAAAATGCGATGCATTAGGCGCTGATATATTTTAAATTATCACGGTGCTACAATAATTTACTATATTTGAAAACTTAAAACTTCCTCGAAAAATAATGAACTTGATACAAATGACGTCATCGAAATATAAATCGTCTGGCTCTCTATATAAAAGCAATGAATATTTCATTCGTATCACTTAGATTCCAGACTTCATAGCTAAATAATTTTATGTAAAAAATATTCAGCAATTCTTATACAACTCATCTTACAATCACTTGTTTACTTTCAGCATACATTAAAATTAGGCTTTGTTGTAGAAATAATCGAAGTTTGATGATCATTTAAACTCAAGTATTTTAATTGCGTTGTCACAGAATATAGATGCACAGAAAATACGCAAAAATGAAGCTAGTTTAGAACGGATGCAACACTAAATATAAATTTAAAAGAACTTTTAAAATCACGATTTTTACACAGGGAAAAGAGATGCATGAAATATTTTATTAAGTGGATCAAGTGATCTCTCCAGATAATATGGGTGTAATTATTATTTTAATTTTAATTTAAAAAGCTACCAAACATATTTTGTGGAATTTTTTTATATATTTTATGGGATAATTTGTATATTTCCTAAAATTATCGAAGCAATTTCTGAATTTAAACTCCGATTAAAAAATATTTGAAGTTTCCATAGTGTTTCATGTATTTCATTTTTTCAACCCGGGTTCAATCCAAAACTAATTCGGTGACATTATTCATTTATATTCCCATATGTTCCATAGACCGTCTTAACAACATACTAAAATTTCATTTTTATAGAGTCATTTTTACAGCATTTATCGTGCGAATGAACAGACAGACAGACAGAATTAACAAAGTCATAAACACTTTTCAACTATGTTGGAAAGTGTTAAAACGATATTTATGGGAATGAATAAGACAATGTACCAGTACCAACAAAGTCTGTCATCACACAAAAAATTAGAAACAGAAAAAAAACTAAAAAAAACATGATTGGAAAAACATAGAAGGAAAATAAGTAGAAAGATTCAAGGCTCTTTCTTAAGAATTAAAACTACGAAATAGCTGCTCTGTGACTAAAAATAAGGAAACAATCTGTTTTGGAAGATGCATAAGTGCATCATCAACTAGCATGTGGAAATAGCTGTTAATATTTTCAATTTTTAAGACATCTTCTTCAATTTGGCAAATATTTTTTTACTTCATATGTTTCCAAATGAATATAAAAATGAATATAAATTGACACGGAAATAAATTTTGCTAATATTTCAGTCAATTCATTTTAACGTATGTTGTCCCAAAATCCCTTTTACTGTAAAAATTGTTTATAAACTTAACCGGGAAGTTTTACTTTTCGGGTTTGATTGTGTTGATAATTTTGTATGATGAAAACATATATTTATACAGTTATAAATTTTTAAAGAAAACTTTATTGAATACTTTAATGCTTTAGAGAAGCAATATAAATATTACTTAGAATTTGCATGTACGAGTATTTGTATTACGAGCATTGACGAATGTATCTACTAGTCAAATATAAACCTAACGCTGTAGTTAATATGCATATATAGCAATTCTTCTGCCCTTTGAAAATAAATAGAAATTTGCTGGTACACAATTAATATTTTGTTAAATTCTGCTAAACATGTGGAAGTTCAGACACATTAAATTACATGAGTTTCTGCACATCAACACGTTTTAAATGAGTTTGACTAGCTTCCTGTTGAAATAGACTGAGTTTTTTGCAATGTGGATGCAATTAATTTGAAAGTACCAATATAGGAAATTTAAGCTATGGAGATGGTGCACAACAAAATGTTCGAAATGTGTTGTAACTTGGTAATTAGTCTCTCATTGTTATACCTCGAAAATCTTGAAAAATGGAGAGAAGATAATTTATTTGTTACTATAACACAAAATATTTAAATTTCGAATCATTTAAAGTTCAATGTTTCTAAGTAACTAATTGACTTATATTTTACGTAACTCTAAATTTACAATTATTAATGATGATAGCATCTTCAATAAGCAATTCAGTCTATCTATTAAAATCTTTTATTAATTAAATCATCAGTTAAATGCCGTTTTCATTAATTTTGACAATATACCGCTAGACTATTCGCCATATGTACCGCACAGTGTTATAGATAAACGGAGAGAACAGCATTTCTTATATTCCGGAAGGTATGTACTTCATACGACGAAATTCAAAAATTGCAAATCGTTTCCTTCCAGTTTGTGTTTTTTTATCAATTTGGCAACATTTTTCTCATTTTGGCAGCATTTTAAGGAATTCGCGATATCCGTCCAAAATACTTGCAGATATAACCGTCTTTGCTCATGGTTTAAAATATATGTAACTGTAGAAGCATTTATTAAGTTTTTAAAATAAATTCTATTAAAATATTTAATTCAATTCCCTTAAACACTGTAAAAGTATAGGATTATGTATGTTTTCAACAAATAAAATTAGCACCTCGGTCAAATCTGAGAATCTGAGAAATCAACATCCTGGTCTCGTTTGTAAACCATTCCACTTAAATATGAAAACAAAAGCCATTTCTGTGTTGCATTTTGCTTATAACCATTATAGTATTAGAACCATTCACACATATTAGTAAAGGTCTGAATAAAATAATGTGTGCGCAAAATTAAAGCTGATGGCATAAAAATTGGAAATATCAATAGTTAATTGAGCATGTTAGTTGATGCTGTACTAATATTCTAAAACCATGTGGCTTTTCATCGTGAAACTTAGCTTGTTGTTTCTTCCCCAATGAAAAGTCCCGAGTCCTTCTGTTCCGCCATTTCCTTTCTGTTATGTTTTCCGTATTTGCTCTGCTATTTGAGAAAAGAAAGAAATTTGTTGGCACACAATTTTTATCTGCTTCTTTGTTAAAATCTACTGTAAATTAAGAATTCAGATAATTGAAATTACATGAGTATCTGCACATTAGCACATTCTAAATGAGGCTTGACAAATTAAATGGACTTTGAGTTGAGTGCATTGTAGTTGCAATTGATTTGAATCTTCGGAATATACAAAATTTACGCTATGGGGATGGGACAATAAAAGGTTCGAAATGTGATGCAATTTGAAAAGAAATATCCTGAGGTGTCAATCTTACATATCGAAAGTATTGAAAATTGTAGCAAAGGTTCACGTATGGAAAGTCTTGAAAACAGGGGTGAATGTAATTAATTTGTTACTAACGCGAAAATTCTAACTTTTCAAAAAATTTCTTATAGGGGTGCCCCACATATTCGAAAGGGGAAAAAAAGAGCATCTCTTTGAGACAGAGATTTAAAATTATGCGTTCAGATATATTTGAATAAAGTGGAGATAGTGAATTTTTTGCAAGCTAAAGCAACAAGTATACACTGAATGTTGAACATGCGGAATAATTTCAAAGAGTCTGTTTTATTAGTGTATGAAAAGTATTCCTATTTAAGTGAGCTAAAATTTTAAAACGTGGTAAAAAGAAAATGATGTAATACTTTTGCGGTCCAAAATGATATATTTCTACATTTTACGTGATATGAGTTATTATCATCAAATACCGACGAATTGCACTTCAAATTTGGTGGAAATGTAAATACTTTGGAATAATTAGACTGAAAATTCCAATGTAACGAATATTTATATTATATTAGTTACTGCTATCCATATACGTTGAATACTAATTTTCAGAAATTTAATGCATTTAATGTGTAAATTCAAAAATTTTCAACACTCTTATTTTATTTAAGCTAAACTATTCGATAAAATTCCATAAATACTAAATGCAAAAATTTAGCTATTGTATTTTTTGTGCTCATTTAAATTTATATCTAAGTTTGTTTCAGCAATTTTATAAAAAGTATGGTACATAATAACTTAAAGACTGCATTTACAAAAACTTCAGCAAAGTAAAATAAATGTATTCTTCTAATGACTCATAACTTCAATTTGTGGATATATTAAAACTTATAATATATACCACTTATACCGTAAAGGTATTCAGTTAAATTCCAGTTAAATTATTTTATAACTGGAATTTAACTGAATACCTTTACGGTATAAGTGGTATATATTATAAGTTTTAATATATCCACAAATTGAAGTTATGAGTCATTAGAAGAATACATTTATTTTACTTTGCTGAAGTATTTGTAAATGCAGTCTACCCCAATGGATGGACCGTAAAGGTATTTTCAATATAAATAATTTCATATAGTCAATAATTTCAGTTAAATTATTTTATATAGTCAGCTGTTCAGTTGTTTCATTGAAAGTTCCATAAAACTGTACCAAAAAGTGTGCTGTGAAATAACATGATTAGTTTAGGTTTCCCTCCAATTTCTATTCCCTTTCTATCGTTCAAAAATTAAACATAAACAAAACTTGAAAATTTTCCAGTATGGAAATATTTTAACTCTCTTCCAGTATGACCAATTTTAACACAAAATTGAAGTTGGAAGATGATGACAATTTCGTCCAGTACCTTATCACCCGGCTGTATCCTGTTAGTAATCATTATTGCTTAAAATAAGAATTTCGGCAAATAAGTGTCCATATTATCCTACGTTCCGTGATTTCATGAATACAACAATAAGCACAATAAGACAATAAGAACATTCCATTTCGACGATAAGAACATACCATTTGTTATACTCTATTGAATGAGCTGTGACAATTGATTATCTGGATAGGTGCTGGTGTTCAAACTGTTTGAAATTCTTTATATCTTCCAACTTCCATTTAGCGTGCTAAAACTGCTCTTCCGTCTTTGAAATTTTGTATTTTGGTAACGGCATATACATGTCTACTAGAATAGAATAAAAGTATTGCCATACTGGCAATTATTCAGAAAGTCAACAATGCAAATTTGTTAAACGATTAAAATGTTATCTATTTGTCCTTTTTAATATGAAGCACAAACCGCGAAAAAAGAAGGATCCATAATTATTGCAATTACCATGATCAATTCAGGCCAAGTGATACTTTACACTACAATTTCTGCTATAAACATTTCAGACTGCAATGGAATAAAAATTTTGTGTGCTTCCTTGCGTACTTGTCAATGCGCTTATATGCATGCACGCATGTGTTTATTCGTATTCGCGACCTGCGACCCTTTCTGATTCAAACATATATTGGCTCATATTAGGTTGAAGACGTCTGGTTTTTGACTATAATAAAAATTCTGCGTCTAAAAACTTTTATAAAAGCCTGCAAGCTATTTTTCCCTCTACCAGCCCTACTGCAAATACTTGTGTATATAGTTTTATTTTTAAATGTGATAGAAATTTAAAAACAAAACTAATGTGCATTTTAGCATGACGAATCTTTAGAAAATCAGCTACTGATTTATTTTTCATACATGGTCAGTAATAATTCCTGCCGTTTATTAACGGCTGACATAGTGTGCGAAAAAACTATATTTCAAAAGGTTATCTTATAAAACACATTTCAGACAGTGATCAATAATTTCAAACAGTTTTTCTGGATGAGGAGAAATCAAGCGGTTCAAAAAATTTAGTGTCAGACAATTACATTCTTTGCATCATAATCGACTGAATCTTATCAGGAAATTAACTGGACTGACGCAGCTTCCAGAGTGACTAACTGTTGAAACCAATGTGCAGGTTATACGGAGTCAGGGCGACTTTAACATCCGGTATGTGGTCAATGTATGCACTCATGACCACAGATTAATATATACAGATGTTTCACTGCTACCCCAGCGCCCTCGCCAACCAAAGTTAAATAAAATATCAAGATTGGCAGGCTTCGCGTTGGTCTGTGGTGGTTTTCGCCAAGACGTTCTGCTAATATAATCCTATTTGGCACTAAACGAAACACTTGGATTAACTTTGTTCTATCATTGATCGCATGTTTATACGTGTAAATCATTTCTCTTCTATTTCGTATTTCATAATCAATTATTTTTTCTTTTATGGATTATTAAAAGAAAAGAGATTACGTTTACAAGGTATGTAATTTATTTTTATTTAAATAAAAATATTATTTGCTTTGCTTGTCGGCAGCACATGATTTCCTTATAAAATACAATGCATTTACTTCTTTCACAATGAAAAAATGATAAAAAAATCCACTGTACAATGTTTTAACATTGAATTGTACATTTGGCGTTTATCAGAATGACAACATTATTAAACTTATTAAACCAAAATATTCCATATAATATTCCATAAATACCAAACTCAAAATTTAAGCTATTCTATTGCCTTGTTTTAACCCCTTCGCGCCCATCGTACCCTATACGGTACGGGAAAATTATGCTCTCACCGGCCCATCGTTCCGTATTGGGAACTCGTTGCGAACGCTTGTTTCTGCCCATCGTTCCGTATAAGGAACCAAACTTTGGAACGTTTTTTTAGAATTTTTTAATGACACTAGATGGCAATACTATACCGTAATTTTGAATTGTGGAGGTCATATGAGGTCTGAACTTTCAGCCTGTGTTTCTGTTATCGGAATTCCTACAGCTGGGAATGACTCAGGAGTTAACATAAACAAACACACGTGATTGCTTTGTGGAGTAGCAGTAAAGTTAAAGAGCTGATCTCAAAGGCGTGTTTTGTGGGGAGTTTAATGTTTTTGTTTTTTATTGTGACACTGGATTTTAGGACGAATAGGGGGATAGAGAATGGGTTGGTTTTTTTGTTTATCGGTAGTACAGAGGGTGCATGAGGGTTTATTTTTTATTAGTTTCGTTTATGCAGCCATGGCGAAAAGAGTGAAATATCTTACGGAAAGTGAAATTGCGCGTATGATGAATGAGGAGAGTGATTCGAGTGATAGTGAAACAGATATTTATGTGAGTGAAGAATCAGATGTGTGTGAAGATGATGATGACGATGATAGTGTTATTAGTGATGCAATTAGAGCATCTAATGACGGATGGAGTCAAGATATGAAAGATCTTCCTCTTTTGACATTTTTATCTAAGAGTGGGTTGAATTTAGAGCCTGAAGAGCTTCCTGAAAAGGAATTGGACTTTTTCAGTTTATTTTTTAACGAGGAACTCATCGAATTAATTACAAGAGAGACTAATGAATTTGCAAGTGCATTTTTTACGGCAAATATCAGTGATCCAGGCCCGTCAGATGCTCCATCGAATTTTGTACCGGTAACGGACAAGGAAATAAGGGTTTTTCTGGCGTTAGTGATGCTGATGAGCATTATAAAAAAACCTACAATCCATATGTATTTTACAACTGATACGATGTTTGCAACGCCGTTTTTCAATTCGGCAATGTCAAGAAATCGCTTTTGCGATGTACTGCGATTTTTGCATTTCACATCAGATAGCAGTGGTCCCAGGTTATATAAAATCCAACCTGTTCTCGAAATCCTCTCAAAAAACTTCAAGGAATTATACACACCTGATAGGGAAATATGTATAGATGAAAGTTTGTTTGGATGGAAGGGCCGCATTGGCTTTCGTCAGTATATCCCATCCAAACGTGCGCGGTATGGGATAAAAATTTACAAACTTTGCGAGTCCCAAACGGGTTATATTTGGAATTTCCTCATCTACACAGGAAAGGACACCGAACTCATCAATACAAGCGGCCTTTACGGAGAAAGAGTTGTGAAGACTTTGCTCTCAACTCTTGAGAATAAAGGGTACAACCTGTATTTAGACAGATTTTTTGCTTCTCCAAATTTGGCATTTTACTTGAACTCCGTGAAAACAAACATTTGTGGAACTGTTTCAAAAAATCGTTCGGGAATGCCTAAAAGCTTGCCCCGAAAATTTCAAAAAGATAAATTCTTGGCATTTCAAAAGAATTCTGTAAATGTATTTGGATTTAAAGACAAAAAAAAAGATGTTGTTATTATAACGTCAATTCACAATAACCAGAAAGTGCCTACAGGAAAAAAAGATAGGCAAACAAAAGAAGAAATTCTAAAACCGCATTGTGTTGTTGAATACAACAAATATATGGGAGGAGTAGACACGGGAGATTCTGTAATGTATCATTATCCTGCCTTTAGAAAAACCGTAAAATGGTATCGAAAATTATTTTTCGGATTCATGGATATGGCTTTATATAATGCCAATGTTTTATTTATGAAATCAACAGGAAAAAAGTTATCAAATTTAAAATTCAAGTCGCGCGTAATATATCAAATAGTTGAAAAATATATTGAACCCAAAATGACAAAGTTATCTTCAAAATCTCCCGTGCCTAATCCTCTCAGATTGACAGGTAGGCATTTTCCTAGTTTGTACATAAATGATAAAGGTGTAAAATCACGAAAGCGATGTGTTGTATGCACAAGAACGCGTGTGAAAGAACGCCGGTTTCAGAGAACGTATTATGAATGCAAAATTTGTGGAGTCGGGCTATGCGTAGAAGAGTGCTTTGAGAAGTATCATACTCTGCAAAACTTTTAAAATAACCTGGTTTTTAAGTTTTAAATTTCCTATAGTGTTGAAAGCATTGCATTTAGTATATATTTTTATATTTGTGTATAGTTCTATATTCGTACTTCTATTCTTTTGTAGTTAGAGTATTTGTGTTATTATTTTTATTTAAAAAGTTAAAAGTATTTTATTCATATTTTTTTAATATTTTATAAATGTTATTGATATGTAATTAAGCTACCATCATAATATTCTTATTTTCCACGTTTTGAATTAAAATTTTTAATTTGATTGAATTTTTACGATTTATTTGCTGAATTAGGCTTAACATCAAAAACTCTCCGGGCCGGGGGAAACATCTCGTCTGCGAAGAGCGCGGGCTGGTGGGAGCGCGTCGTTGCAGAACATTCTGGGCTTGAAGGGGTTAATGTACTTTATCTATAAGTTTGATTCAACAATTTTATTAAAAGAATGCCATATAAAATTTTACGAAATGCAAATTACAAAAACTTCGGCAAAGGTAAAAATTTATATTGTTTTGATAATTCATAACTTCAATTTCTGCATAAAGTAAAAGATATTATATCTATCCTTTATATACCGCTATCTTTTATATACCACTTATATCATGTAAGTATTTTATATATAAATAATGAATTCGTTTAATCAATGGCATCAATGCTCACTGCACTGTATTCCAGAAAACTGTCCTGAAGAGGGTGCAGTGAAATAAAATGAATAGGTTTGGTTTCCTTCATAATCTTCATTTAGTAACATCTAATATTCCCACGCAAATTTGAATATTTATAATAGAAATCATGTTATTTTGTTTGTTTTTTCAGCCATTTTGGTGTGAGGCAGCACATGACTTTCCTTATTTAATGCAATGAATTTACTTCTTTCACAGTGAAAGAATGATTAAAAGATCCACGGTATATTGTTTTTAATATTGAATTGTACATTTGCCGTTTTTTCGGATGACCACATGTGATACTATTTCAAAGTACCCAATTAACTTACATTTCACGCAACTCTGCATTAACAATTATCAATATGGATGGCATCCTCAATAAGCAATATAGTCAATATATAAAAATATTTTTATAATTAGTTCATCAATTAGGTTTCAATTTCATTAACTTTGATTCGTCATTTTCAATAATTCTCACTAGATTATTCGCAAAGTTCGCCAAATGTATCGTATAGTGTTACAGGTAGACGGAGAGAAGAGCATTTCCTTTATACTAGATTGTATGTCCGCATACGGCGTAATTCAAAAATTGCAAATCATTATATTTCACTTGGCATCAGTTTTATCAATTTGGCAACAATTTTATCAATTTGGAATTTTTCCTCACTTTGGAAACATTTAAGAAAGTCATCAAGTTGACGACATCCTGCCAAAATTTTTGCCTAGTGTTACGGACTGAAGTACGGCAAAATGGATTATTCTTATAGTTTATTCTTATGTTCTTTCCAAGATAATGAATATTCATCAAGTATTCATCATTTTCTTTGATTTCGTTTACTGACTACCAATTTGGCTACATTTTCGTCAATTTGGAAACATTTAAAAAAGTGGTCAAGTTAGCGATATTTCTACAAATTTGTCACTTAAATTTCACCAAGAGTTATTGATGAGAATAAGGTTTTTCTTATAGTAGGTAAGTGACTATTGGCGTCCACATAAAAAAATTGTACTTAATGTATCTTCTCTCGAGAATGGAACGTGATAAATACACGTAAATTATGTTAACAAATGTATTGCATTATATTACATATGAAAACTGAACCTATTTTACAATAATTATTTATTTTTAATTGTATGTGATTTTTTGAAAAAAAATATTTTAAAATTAAGTAATATGTCGAAAGCAGTTCATACTAGCGTTCTAATTTTTATGTCAATACTTTTATAATGATTATTTGAGTAACTCTATTGAAGGTTTTGATTTTTTGACGATTTTGTCAAAATTTCGATCGAAAATTTAGGGGGTGTTCTGAACTTTTGATTGCGTTTAAAAACAATACGGTTCTGGTGTTCAGCGATAATAATTTCCGTACTAAATTTCGTTCGATCTCTCCATTTGTCTTCACTGTCTCACGTACACATACACGTACACAAACACATCACCTCAAAAGTGTTCTATTCGTCTTCAGAGATGCATTAAACTTGCTCACAATACTTTTCTTCAACATTATACTATGTATATGGGGAAAGTAATAATCGATTTCAAGAATGCGAAAAGATCTTTTAACAATTTGGAGACATGCAATTTGGTGAAAATTCCTATAGAATATTATAGTATATTAAACCCACCACATGATGGTGTAAAATAAAAATATACAAAAGTCTTCCAAATAAAACTCCGTTAATCACTTCATGCAAAGTTGAAGAAAGGTATCAACCTGTTTCAAAAATGAAATAAAGCTCTATTCATCAGGATAAATCAAACAAAGCACCAGAACCAGCAAAGTCTGTAAAAAAATAGTTGTAGCACTAGAACAAGGAAAAACTTGTCAAAAGAAAAATTAGAAAAAGAAATGATTGAAAAAACATGGAAGAAGGAAAAATAAGTGGATGGATTCAAAACCCTCTCTCCGCAAATAAACTACGAAATAAATGACTAAAATTAACGTCTCTGACAAAAAATGAGAAAACAACTTGTTTCGGAAATTACAAAAGTACATCATCAATTAACATGGGCAAACAAGTGATGATATTTCAAATTTTTTAGACATCTGCTTGAATGTGACAGATATTTTTTTCATTTTATATATTTTCATATGTGTTTACGTGATTCTTGAAAATGGATAAAATATGATGCGAAATAAATATTGCTAAGATTTATGTGTGATCATTTTTCGGTTTTGGAGGCATTGATAAGCTTCAATGATTAAGGCATATATGCATACAGCTTTTAAATCGTTTTTTAAATGTTAAGTTTTTAAATCGTTTAAATTTTCTGCACATCAACACATTCTAAATGGACTTGACTAACTAAAATTGAAGCGAAAGTAATGCATTTGATAATACAACGCAAAATATCTAAATTTCGAAACATCTAAATGTTCGAAAATTTTTTAAAATATGTTGTAATTTGGTAATTAGTCTCTTATTCTTACACATCGAAAATCTTGAAAATTCAAGCTAAGGTAATTTATTTGTTACTGTAACGCAAAGTATCTAAATTTCGAAATATCTAAAGGTACGAAAATTCTAAAGGTTTGAAATGTGCTGTAATTTGGCAGAAAAAATTCAAGTCTCTGAATCTCACGCATCGAAAGTCTTGAAAAATGAAACAAATGTAATTAATTTGCTACTGTAAAGCGAAAATTCTCATTTTTCGAAATAATTTCCTTATTGGGGTGCTACAAATTTTCGAGAAGGGAAAAAGAATATCACAATGAGACAGTGATTTAAAATTTTGTGTTCTGATAAATTTCAATTAAGTAACGACAGTGAATTGTTTGCTAACTATAGCAACTAATGTACACTGAATGTTAAAAATGCGAAATAACTTCAAAAACATTTTTTGTGTGTGTATGCGAAATAGTCTCATTAAAGTGAGCTAACTTTTCAAATTTTGGTGCAAAAGGGTTGAATCAATACTTCTGCGGGGCAAAATAGTGTCTTACTAAATTTTACCTTATATTTCTCAGCAAATACTGAATAATTGCATTTTGAATTTGATAGTTTGGAATAATGAGACTGAAAATTCGAATTTAAGGAATATTATCATTGTATGGTTTGCTATGATACGAACTCGTTTAATATGCACGTTCAGCAGTTTAAGGCATTTAATATGTAAATTTAAACATTTTTAACTCTCTTATTTTAGTTAAGGGGACACGGTACCTCAATTATGATCAAAATATCCATTTTTATTATTATTATTATTAGATCAAATTAAAGCTACTACCTTGCAAACTATGTGTGCAAAATATTAGACCTTTTTCTGCATTATTTAGAAAGTTATAGCCATTTTATTGATGCAAGTTGGAAATTCAAGGCGTACCGAAGTGGACGTGGCCTAGTGTGCCGGAAAGTAGATCGTCACAAAAATTTAATTAACTTTTTTTCTTCCCATTTTTTTTCAGTAAATGTTTTGAAGTGAAGTGAATTAAAAAAAGCAAGTGAAGTGAAATAATTTCATTTTAACCGTAACCAGTTCTAGCTGACGTATACAGTTTGGCACCTCCCACCGACCTGATTTGAAAACTTTGAATGCATTTTTCTCAGCTTTAATTTTTTCCGCATTACAGTGTATTCAAAATGCTAAGGCTTTTTTCTATTTAACATAGAGCTTTGAAATTTTTTATAAATACTTTTAGTTATTTGTGGAATAAAACTGGATATGGATTAGTATTTGTGCTATAAATATTTAAAAAAAAAATAATAAATCTCAAAATTTTAAAATTTTTGCAATTATTTATACGTTTCAGATAAAAAAAAATTATATGAAAATTACTATATGCTTGAATTAAAAATCGATACCCAATTTTGTTTAGTATTATTTCACTAATATTGAGAAAAATAATGGCGTCAAAATATTGAAAATTAAAAAGAAATAGCGATTTTAAGAACACAAAAAATGAAAAAAAAATACATCAGAGGTACCGTGTGTCCCCTTAAATCAAAATATTCGATAATATTCCATAGAAACCAAACGTGAAATTTTAGCTAATCCATTGCATTGTTTCATTTAAATTTTTCTATTTCTTTTTTCAATAATTTTATTAAAAGTATGCCTTACAATATCTTACAAACTTCCAATTACAAAAACATAGGAAAAGGGAAAAAATTGTACCTTTCCAGTGACTCATAATGTAAACTTATGCATACTTTAAAAATAGTAGTATCCACCACTTATGTCATAGAGGTGCTTTATATATAATAAATAAATTAGGTTAATTAGCCACTGATGATAAAATGCATATCATATTCCAGAGAACTAACTGTCTACTGAAGGGTAAAGTAAAATAAAATGATTAGATTCGGTTTTCTTCGCTACTGATAAAGTGTTTATTAGTATCATTTCTAATTACTTCGAGACGGCTTATCCTAACAACTGAAATATGACTCACAGAATTATATCGCAGATAGAACAAGACATTAATAAACGCCAGGGATTATTGTTAAAATTCTGCTACATTTATAATCATCGAATCTCTTAAAGTTTTTGGACATGCTAAAAATCTAAAATTCGGCTCTAAATTTTCTATAACAAAAAAAAATGTATTTAAATAAATAAGTACTTGCAGTATGGTATTTGGAGGGAGGGGGTTATTTTAAAGTTTCTATGGAAATTCTCAGGCTCAGAATTTTCGTTTAAATCTATTGCAATTAGTCTTTAACTATATATGAGTCAAACGAAATGTTTGATTCAGCTAAGATCGAGGATTACACATGCGAAAAAACATATGTATGCATAAATTTACATTCAAGCAAGTACACAAGGACATTGACGAACGAATAAAACGAGAAGTAACGAGAGGGAATTTTTTGCTAACTATAGCAAATAATATACACTGAATGTTAAAGATGCGAAATAACTTCAAAAATATCTGTTGTGTGTGTATGCTAAATAGTCTCATTTTAGTCAGCTAACATTTTACATTTTGGTGCAAAAGTGCTGAATTAATACTTCTGCGGGCAATATAGTATCTTGCTAAATTTTACCTTATATTTCTTAGCAAATACAGAAGAATGGTAATTTGAATTTGATAGTTTAGGATAATTGGACTGAAAATTCGAATTTAATGAATATTAGAATTGTACGGGTTTCTGTGATCCAAACACTTTCAATATGCGCGTTCAGCAGTTTAAGGCATTCAATATGTAAATTTGAACATTTTTAACTCCCTTATTTTAATTAAGTGCACACGGTACCTCAATTATGATCAAAATATCTTTTTTTTCATTATTATTAGATAAAATTAAAGTTACTACCTTGCCAAATATGTGTGCAAAATATTAGACCTGTATCTGTATTATTCAAAAAGTTATAGGCATTTTACTGATCAAGGTGGATATTTAAGGCGTACCGAAGTGGGTGTGGCCGAGTTTAACGGGATGTAGATCGGATATAGTTATTTTTTTAAATAATAAATCTCAAAATTTTAAAATTATGGCAATAATTTATACGTTTCAGATAAACAAAATTATGTAATATTTTCTATATGCTTGATTTAAAAATCGATTTTTAGTATTTTTTCACTAATATTGAGAAAAAAAATGGAGTCAAAATATTGAAAATTTAAAAATGAGTAGCAATTTTAAGAACACTAAAAAGAGTTCAAAAAATTTGAATTTTTTGTTAAACTGGCAGTCGAATCTGATTTTTTTCTACAGAATTATTTTTTTATTTAATTTACAACATAAAAAAAATATTATTTATATTCTAACGTGAAAAATGAAAGAAATACCAAACGCAAAATTTTAGCTATTCTATTGCATTGCTTTCATTTAAATTTTTCTATAGTTTTGTTTCAACAATTTTGGTAAAAGTAAGCCTTACAATATCGTACCAACTACTAATTACAAAATATCGGAAAAGGGAAAATATTTCATCTTTCCAATGACTTAAAATCTAAACTTAAGCATACACTAAAATTATAAATATCTACCACTTATATAATAGAGGAGATATATATATAAAAAATAAATTCAACTATTTGGAAGAGTTTTTCCATAGCCGTCCATTCCAGAAAACTGTCCCGTGAAAGGTGCAGTGAAATATAGATGATTAGATTAAGTTTTCCTCGCCACTGAAAAGCTGTTTATTAGGATCATTTCTAATTACTTCGAGATGGCTTATTCCAAAAACTGAAATATGACTTACAGAATTATATCGCAGATAGAACAAGACATTAATAAAATCCAGGAGCTTTTTGCTAAAAGGGTGCACATTTATGATAATCGATTCTAAGTTTTAGGACATGCTAAAAAATCTTCCAAATTTACTGTAACATTAAAAATTATGTATTTAAATAAATAAGTACTTGCAGTATAGTATCTTGAGTAAGGGGGTTATTTTAAAGGTTTTATGGAAATTCTCAGGTTTAGTATTTCCTTTTAAGTCTATTGTAATTAGTCTTCAAACTAATATGAGCCAACCGAAATGTTTGATTCAGCTAAGATCTCGTGGATCGCACATGCGAACAATCGCACATGTGCATAACTTTGCATTCAAGCAAGTACAGAAGAACATTGATAAGTACGTACGAATACTAACACGCGCGCTAACATACGCATGTAAATATCATTTCTTAATTGTTTGTGGGTGAAACTGAACTGTAAGTTCCCACCCAGGTTGAAATAATTATTACGGATATCATGTTGTTTTGTCTATTTCTTCAGGTTGGGTTTCAAACTAAAAAGGGGAAGTAAATGCAACTTTTAATTATTTAAAAATTAAGTACAGTCTAATAATCTGAAATTTTTTCAGTGTGACAATGTTTTTAACTCTCTTATAGTAAGAGCAATTTTTAGCTCAAAATTGAAATTGTAAAATGTAGACAATTTCAACTAGTTTAATCCATGTCACCACTCTGAATTTAGTTAACGACTATTATTGTTCATAATAAGGATTACAACAAATAGAGTGTCCTTATAAACCGAAATCCCGTAATTTAATGGATACAACATTAAATTGAACAATATTCAGTTTCAGATGACAATAAGCATGTGTATGCGCATGTTTGGAAACTATAAAAAAAATTAAAATCAAAAGTTAATCTGTGAACATATATTTACCAAAATGGTCCATGCATACAGGGGTTGCTCGTGAAAGTGCAAGACGTAATTAATTTCATTTACTGTGCTCCTTATACGACGGCATTTGAAATAAGAACTCGCGCATTTTGTTCTCGGGCTCTCAAAGGGGACCAAATTTTTAAAAATGAAACTCTCATGTTACTACAAATACGTCACATAATTTACTTAGACGTTACTGAATTGTGTGTACACAGGAAAACTTAAGATCTTTGCGGACGTTGTTTACGCTTGGAGAGTGCCACTTCAAAATTATCTAATTATTTTTTACTGTATTACTGCGTGGGGTTTGGCAACTCTTTTAATGTTTACTCTGGGCCATGACATCACAAATGAGAAATCTTACTTCCCATTCTGTCAAACTAACAGGTTTTCATTAGTTGCCGGGCTGAGTGCCCAGATTTATAGCAAAGAACCTTTCATATATATGCAAACAATTGATACCATTTCTGTTTGGCAGATTCTATGGCTATATCTGTTAATCATGAGATTATGTTGTTATAATTATGTAGTTATTTTGTTGTTATAACATGGACATGCTTTTAGGATAAACCAGTAGTATATACGAAGATAAATTCTGAATTCAGTTCTTTACATTTTGCGACGGCCATTTTTGTTCTTAAATTCTTTGTCGACATATTTTGTATTTTTGTTTGTTTCTCTGGAAGAATTGGAGATTTTTAATGCTGGCAAATACTTGCAATTGCACATAGCAACCAATGTAACTCTATTGGGAAAATTGTAAAAACTTCAAGCTAGTTTAATTCTACGACATGAGTGTATAACTGAAGCCACTATTGCTTCCAATGAACAGTGGAATGTTTCAAGAATCTTTTGCAAAACTATAAATATGTTTAATATGTTTCAGTCACAAAACCAAGAAACTGGTCGTTTTCCTTTACGACTTATTGTTTGGTTCACAAAACACATCATGTCGTAGAAGAGAGCTTTAGACTTTATTTTCTAGTAGTTTTTAATGGGAGAGCGGGAGATGAGACCTGCAACTAAAGTATGTAATGATTTATTACATATACTAGGTAATCGTAATTTATTACAAATACTGGGTAATCGTAATTTACAGCAAATACTGGGTAATCGTAATTTAATAAAAATACTGGGGAATCGTAACTCTACAGGAATTGATCCCCTAAAATCTCTGGAGAAACAAAAATAATTCTCCCCACGTGATATTTAATGTCTATGATGCTTTTGTTGATACTATGTTTTTGCCTAATACTTCCCAATTTAGATTTGAAACCAACAGAGATTGTATACTTTTTCTCCTGACCCATTACCTATAGGAAATATTTTCTGATCTATAGATCTACCATGTTCATACACCGAGTATAGGCACTGGGATAGTTTTGAGCAGTCTCGAAGATAGTTATTAACACATAACATCTTAACACACAAAATACTTTATGCATGATCCCCCCCTTCTCACAAACCAAAAAAGCTATACGATCACACAAAAACGTAATTGTTCCCAAAACAATGAAATCCCATACATGTAAAATTAAGGAGGAAAAGATAATTCTCACAATCTCGCAAGGTTTAATTATCAAAATATCTAAATTTTCTTTTCCGCTATAATCAATTGTCGCCAACTTGGATGCATTTACCAGAGGTAGCCAAGTTGTCGATATTTCCCCTCATTTGTCCCTCTGTTTTCCTATATTGTAGTCAAGCTTGTCAGAGAGAGATATTGACTAACATTTTTTTATCTAATACATGCATAACAGAAATTTTATTTGTATTTCTGGAACATCAAGATCTTTCCTAGAGAAGATAGAAATTAAAGTTATCAATGATTTGATTTATAACTGCGTAAAAACAGAAAATGCTTTGCTATGGCAGCTCTTGCAAGTAATTTCTCTTAATTTATCTATATAAACGGAAAATTCATATATACGAATATGTCAGGAATTATGTTATTCTCGAGCAGTTAGAAATTTCAAAATTTGTTCACAGAATAATATGTCGTTTAAGCCCAGTACACAGTCAACACATTCATAATGCAGATTAACTATCTTCAGTTGGAAATAGATTTGCAGTGTGGTTCTGCGTAGATACAATTAATTCGAAAAAACTCCTAAATTACATTATATGGGCATGTGCATATTATGTTTGTGCGACAAAAATAATCGAATTTGTGAATGCAAAAGATCTTTTAAAAGTGTGGACTTGCAATTTGGTGAAAATTCAGTTAGAATATTATAGGATATTAAGCCCATCACATGACCGTGCAAAAGAAAGTTACACAAAAGTGTTTCAAGTAAAACGCAGTTGAACACTGCATAGAAAGTTGAAGAAAGGTATCAATATATTTTAAAAGTAAAAAAAAAGATTATTCGTCATAATGATAATTCGTCATAAGACGCCAGTATCAACAAAGATTGTTTACACTTGTATCACATCTTAGGCTAAAAAAAAAGGTTGTTTCTATGCAACAAAGAAGAACTTGTCAAAAGAAAAATTAAAAAAGAAAAGTTTGGAAAAGCCTAGCAGAAAGAAAACAAGTAGGAGAATTCAAAATTCTTTCTCGGGAAATAAAATTTTAAAATAAATGCACACATTAAATATGGACACAAACTTTTTTTCGAAAGATTTCACAAATACACCATCAACTAACATGCTCAAGCAAGTGATGATGTTTCCAATTTTTAAGACATTTGATTTAGTTTGAATGATATTTTTTCAATTTATATATTTTCAAATGTGTGTACATGATTCTTGAAAATGGATAAAATAGGATGCAGAAATAAATGTTGCTAATATTTATGCGTGTTAATTTAACGGATGTTGCTCCAAAATCCATTTTTAATTTTATTTTTGTAAAAATTTTTTACAAACTGAGATCAAAACATTTTACAATTCAAGTTTGCTTGCATTGATAAGTTGTAAGGTGAAACCATATATTCATACATCTTTAAATTTTTAAGTGAACTACAGTTTTAAAATGTGGTAGAAAAGAAGTGATTTAATACTTCCACAGTGCCAAATAGTATATTCCTAAATTTTATATAATATGAGTTCTTCTCATCAAATACCGACGAATTGCATTTCGAACTTGATGGATATGTAAATAGCTTGGGATAATTTGAATAAAAATTCGAATTTAACGAATATTGACATTATATGGGGTGCTGCGATCCAACACTTTCAATACGAATTTTCAACAGTGTAAGATAATTAATGTGCAAATTCAAAACTTTTCATAACCCTTATTTTAGTTAAACTAAAGTATTCGATAATATTCCGTAAATAATAAACGGAAAATTTTAGCTATTCCATTGCCTTGTTTTCATTTATATTTATCGATATTTGTTTCACTAATTTTTTTTAAAGTATGCGAAATAATATCGTACAAACTGTCAATTACAAAATCTTCGGTAAAGGGAAAAAATTACATTGTGCTAATGACTCATCACTTCAATTTATGCTTAAATTAAATGTTATAATATGTACCACTTATATCGTAGAGATATTTCGTATATAATTAATAAATTCGTTAAAATAGTGTACAACTAGTGGGATGCAATTGTTCCAGAAAACTGCCCTGAAAAGGGTGCAGTGAAATAAATGCATTAGCGCAGGTTTCTCTCAAAATCTTTAGTAACTCGTAATGGTCTCCCACAGGTTGAAGTAATTATAATAAACATCACATTATGTTGTTTGTCTATTTTTTAAGGTTGGGTTTAGTTTTAAAAAAGGGAAGTACATGAAAAATTTCTATAGTTCAAAAGTTAAATATAAGCAAAAAACATGAAAATTTTCCAATATAGCAACATTTTCAACTCTCTTCCAGTAAGAGCAATTTTAACACGAAATTGAAGGTTGAAAATGTTGGCAATTTTGGCCAGTACCTTATCTCCAAACTGCATCCTGTTATCAATTATAATTGCTCATAATAAGATCTACGACAGTGTCCTTATAATCCTACGTTCCGTGATTTTATGAATACATCATTAACTTAAATTTACTTTGGTTTCAGATGATAATAAGAATGTCTACCCATATATATGTTTAGAAACAAAAAAAAAATAATTTAAAAGCAAAAGTTAATCTGTGAGCAACTATTGACTAAAATGGTGTATGCATGTGTATGTAGATAAAATAATTTAACTTTTTAACTTAAGCTACAACTATTTAGCTTAATTTCTCTGCCTTCTGAAATTTTAGTAATAACAAATTGCATAAGGTCTTATGTTATATACTTATAATTAAATTATAGAAATAAATAAAATTATACATATATGTAACTAAAAAATAAACAAGAATAGCGAAAATGTTTGTGTTTCATATTTACATAATATAATGGTATATTTTGGTATATATCAGAGTACTACACTACAGTAGGAACATTATTCTTCTTCGACTCAGACCGTCCAACCTACCCAAATCTGTGCCACCGAATTGGGATGAGTGCCACCGAATTGGGATCGGAACCCAGTGGGGTAGAATCCACAGGGACCGTACCCTCCTTCCTCTGCCACCAACCTATCCAAGGGACTTATATATTTCCCCAATATATGTGATGTGCTAGAATTCCGCGGGAACACAGGAACAGTTTGGACAGAGCCGGGAATAGAACTCAAGTCGATCGAGTGCAATCCCAGCACTCTACACCCTGGGCTGCCACTCCCCATTCTACTAACATTGAAGTTAATTTTTATGTGATATATTATTTATTTTTCTTTTCCAGGCACCATGGGCAAGAAATATATTTTCCATCAAGGAAACTGAGCCGAAAAGACTGTAGCACAATAAAATAACAAATATTGGAAATAGTTGTGTGGTTTTAGCACTTTCATATGCTCCTGAAAATGTTTATTAAACATATTTTATATGTTACACATCTCTATAATAATGAGAGTAATGATAACAAAGCATAATGAGTAACAAGTAATGCGATATTTTCTGTATCTTCCTAATTGTACCGTATAAATTGTTTAATTTAATTATTATTGAATCCATAAAATATTCTGCACAATTTCTTCCGCGAACCACTATTTATTGTCAAAACTATATGCGTTAAAGCTAAACGAACCTGTGTCTAAAAGATCTGTCGTGAGTTAACAATTATAGAATGTATCAGAGTATCAGTAAAAAGTAAAGAAATTTGATGTAGGCAGCACACTACTTTCTTTATATAATGCAATGAATTTACTCATTTTACAGTCAAAAATTGATGTGGAAAATCCACAGTACTGTGTTTTTACTGTTGAATTGTACATTTGGCGATTTTCCGGATGACAACATGAAAAACTATTTCAAAGAAACTAATTAACTTACATTTCGCGCAACTCTAAATAAACAATTATCGATATTGATCCTCAATCATACATCCTCAATAAGAGGTATAGTCCATATATTAAAATATATTAATAATTAATTCATCAGTTAGGAGTCCTTTTTGCAATTTTGACGATATTTTCGTGAATCTATTGAGAAATATTGCCTATTTAAGGGTATTGTGGTAGATTATTCGTAAATTTCGCCAAAATTCATCACCAAGTGTTAGAAAAAAAGGAGAGAAGAGCATTTCTTTTATACTAGAATGTATGCTCATCCTATGATGGAAATCCGGATTTATGAAATATTACCGACCATTTGGCATTATTTTTATCAATTTGTTGACATTTTTGTCACTTTGGCTATGTTTAAAGCAGTCGTCAAGTGGGCGATGGCCTGTTAAATATCTCGCCAAACGTAACGGATGGAGAAATGGGTTATTCTTTTTGTCCACATTCCTTTCCACGTTCTTTCCAAGATAATGAACTTTCATCACTTAGTCGTCATTTCATTGATTTAGCGTCGGTTTTTTCAATTTGTCGAATTTCTATTAATTGATTCTATTTTGCAATTTTCTATTGATGCAATTTTCTATTAACGCTTGACGACTCATTCTCGACTCCATGTAATTCAAGTCTCTGCAAAGTTATCTTTGACGTCTTCCTCTTTGGGATTATGCTTGATTGCCCCCCCCCCCTTTTTTTCGATTTCTGTAATTGAATTGTAATTTAATATGCTGTTCTTTTGTTGTAAAAAATTTTTTTGAAAAATTGTTTACGGTTTATCCTTATCTAGACGTAGATTCTTTTGTGGATTGTATTTATGCAAATTTTGTCGCTATATCTGGTCTATATATAAACTTTATTTCCGTGTAGCCACTGATGAAGAGCATACTTATGCTCGAAAGCCCTATGGCCTGTTTTAAACTTTTGTACGTCTTAAGGAAGCATTGGACCTTTAAACAGTCGAAATTCATTGAAAATAGAGCTATCTTTACAATTTTTTAATTTTAACCAGGTGTATCCCACATGTTCAAATTTTTTCTCTAAACATATAGAAAACCTTTCTTACTACACAAATTCTACTGAAGTCATATAATTATATGTACATTTTATATTGTTTTTTAAAATTTATACAATTTTGACAGACGTAATGGTGTATGTAGCAGCCGCGCGCAGGATATTTCAAATAATATTATACTTATGCACTTCAATTTGATAATAATATATTTATAACTATTACATCTTTAATTTGTACACACTTTTTAAAATTTTGAAATAAATTTAATATTTTTAAAATTTAAACAAAATGAAATTTTCATTTTCAGTGTTAAAAAACATGAAATAAACCTCTTCACAATTCTTTTTTTACTATTTATGGTGAATTTTTGAATTACAAATTATATATATGGATGAAACAAGTAAGTCCAAAAAATTTGAAAGTGATTGGTTAAATATATTTTAAGATATACTGCGCGCAAGGGCTAAAATCACATATCTGAGAAAAACATCTTTAAAGTTTAAAAATACATTCAGTGTTACTTATTATCTTATTTTACACCTTAAAATGCCTTTAGTTCATAAATAGCACCTTCCTATGTCTGTTATGTAAGAAAAATCAAAAATTTTCTGCCTTTTAGGGGCTACTTGAGCGCTATATGTTGCTTCGGAAACTCGAACAGATGTTTCGCGCAGTAGTTTCTTGTTAGTCAGATGAAGCACGTTTACTAAATTTTTACTTATTTATGAGGAATTTTTATCTATAAATTATGTATATAGATGAAACAAGTAAGAGCAAAAAATTTGAAAGTGATTGGTTACATATATTTTAAAATATATTGCGCGCAAGTGTTAAAATCACATATCTGAGAAAAACAGCTTTAAAATTTGAAAATGCTTCAATGTTACTTATAATCTTATTTTGTACCTTAAAATACCTTTAGTTCATAATTAGCTCCTTCCTATGTCTGTTATGTAAGAAAAATCAAAAATTTTCTGCCTTTTAGGGACTACTTGAGCTCTATATGTTGCTTCGGAAACTCAAACAGACGTTTCGCACAGTCGTTTCTTGTTAGTCAGATGAAGAACGTTTACTAAATTTTTACTTATTTATGAGGAATTTTTATCTATAAATTATGTATATAGATGAAACAAGTAAGAGCAAAACATTTGAAAGTGATTGGCTACATATATTTTAAAATATATTGCGCGCAAGTGTTAAAATCACATATCTGAGAAAAACATCTTTATAATTTAAAAATGCTTCAATGTTACTTATTATCTTATTTTGAACCTTAAAATGCCTTTAGTTTATAATTAGCACCTTCCTATGTCTGTTATGTAAGAAAAATCAAAAATTTTCTTCCTTTTAGGGGCTACTTGAGCTCTATATGTTGCTTCGGAAACTCGAACAGACGTTTTGCGCAGTCGTTTCTTGTTAGTCAGATGAAGAACGTTTACTAAATTTTTACTTATTTATGAGGAATTTTTATCTATAAATTATGTATATAGATGAAACAAGTAAGAGCAAAAAATTTGAAAGTGATTCGTTACATATATTTTAAAATATATTGCGCGCAAGTGTTAAAATCACATATCTGAGAAAAACAGCTTTATAATTTAAAAATGCTTCAATGTTACTTATTATCTTATTTTGTACCTTAAAATGCCTTTAGTTCATAATTAGCACCTTCCTATGTCTGTTATGTAAGAAAAATCAAAAATTTTCGTCCTTTTAGGGGCTACTTGAGCTCTATATGCTGCTTCGGAAACTCGAACAGACGTTTCGCGCAGTCGTTTCTTGTTAGTCAGATGAAGAACGTTTACTAAATTTTTACTTATTTATGAGGAATTTTTATCTATAAATTATGTATATAGATGAAACAAGTAAGAGCAAAAAATTTGAAAGTGATTGGCTACATATATTTTAAAATATATTGCGCACAAGGGCTAAAATCACATATCTGAGATACCCGCTTTTAAGTTTAAAAATATATTCAGTGTTACTTATTATAGTATTTTGACCTTAGAATGCTTCCAGTGCATAAATAGCACCTTCCTAATTCTGTTATGTTTGAAAAATCAAAATTTTTCTGCCTTTTAAGGGGTATTTGAGCTCTATATGCTGCTTCGGAAACTCGAACAGACGTTTCGCGCAGTCGTTTCTTGTTAGTCAGATGAAGAACGTTTACTAAATTTTTACTTATTTAGGAGGAATCTCTTTTGTATAAATTGTTTATATAGATGAAACAAGTAAGAGCAAAAACTTGAAAGTGATTGGTACAATATATTTTAAAATATGCTGTGCGCAAGTTGTAAATTCACCTACCTGAGAAAAACAGCTGCAGTGGTACTTTGATAAACTGAAACTCTAGTGACAAGAAAAGAATGAGTTACAGAAAATTTGACGTATTGAAATTGCTTAAAATTACAAAAATATATAACAAATATGACTTTCGCACATGGAAAATTTTGAGTTATCGCAGTTCGGCTAATTAATGTTTGGCTGTAGTTTATTATACACCCTGTGTTATTTTATATCTAATTTAGCATCAAAATGCACCTGATGCATAAGTAATTCCTTTCTCTTCCTCTTGTCTTTGAAAATCAAATGTTTTCTGCCTTTTACGAGCTTTTCAAACTTCATATGTAGTGCTAGAGACTCAAAATTCCATCACATTCCATTTTTCCCGCACTACCCGAATGGTTTTTCGAACACACTATTTTATGATTATTTTTCCACTTTTTATACCGAGGGCCACTTTTCTTACTTCTGTAGCTGTTGCAGCCTTTACAAAAAGAAGACATTACTTCGGTTTCAATAACCTTCCCGCTCCGATTAGTGTACACACACCTACACGTGGCGAATACCCCCTATTTTTCCAACTACCATCTCCACTTACAGTAATATCTTTCGATCCATTTGATAATTCTCTTTCGTCCTGGACAGCAGTTTTCATTGAAGATTTAGCTACAACAGATGTGGCATTTAAAGTCCTGCGATTAATTTTATTATATGATTTCTGAGAAACAGGCGCTGGAAGACCCATCGTAGAACAAAAAGTAGATAAAGCCGATAAACCCTGCCTTATACATCGCATAGAAAATACAGCTCTTCTGTTTATTTCTGGAATATTTTTCTTAACACCAAGCAGTTTTGAATTTTTCACAGACTTTAGTTCATCACAGCTATCACAATATACAATAAATGTTGATGCTAAACCCATTGAAGATTTTTCACATATATTTATTGTTTCATGACATGTTTTGCAGCACAAAACATTTGCAAGCTCCTTGAAAAGTACTGATATATGAACTATTCTATATTAATGTTCTTCAGATGAAATATGTGACTTATCAAGTGAAAGTTCATCTTTTGAGCTGAACAGTTTTTTTATTTGAAGCACTTAGCTTAGGCGTAGAATCAACATTTTTCATTCGAACACTTTCGGATGGTTTTTGTTTTTAATTACATACATATTTCATTGAAAACGTCTTCTTTTCCCAGAACGAGATTTAGTTGCCGGTGTATCCATTATTAGAAAGCAAAAAGCAAAAAGTTTATATTAAAAAATTGCACCAAACAGTCTTGTACGTTGAAGTTTACACAAATAAATATGCAAACGTGAAGAAGTTTGTAATGTATAATTAAAAAATAGATTAACTGTATTTTAGTTCAAAGTTCTTATGCTTAATCAACATAAATGCAGCAAATCAATCGTAAAAAGGAAGAAAATATAATGAAAAGAAATTGTGAAACTCAGAAGAAACTTTCCACGTTATAAACAAGTTAACGGCTCTAGAATATAAACAAACTGGGCTGAGCAGTTCAGTAGAGGTGAGTAGTTGCCTTCCTGCTGCTGCAGAAATAATTAAATAAATAATTAAGACATGGTGGTGAAAAAAGTATTAGATTTACATGACAAAACAGCAAACTGCAAACGTAAACAAATAGTGACGTCCCTTTAAAAATGGCGGCGATGGCTGACATGAGAATATTTTCAAAAGTGTATGTTGCATAAAAGCTCATAACTTAAGAAATAATGCGAATTTTAGAATGCGGTTTTTTGCACAGTGTTCAGAAATGTTCAAACATTCAGAATAAAATAAAATTGAAAAATTGATTTTTTGAAGGTTTAAAGGTCCTATGCCCCCTTAAGGAAGTGAAATAAAGACCTTCTGTTATGAATGTGTGTTTAATTTTGCTATTCTATTAATTGAATAACATTTCCGCAATTTGGCCGCTTTTAAAATGTCAGCAGGTTGGAAGTATTCCAACAAATTCGTCATCAAAATTTTGAAAAACATTACGGACGAAAAAATAGTTTATTCTTATAGTAGATACTTATATTTTTTCCAAGATAATTAATTTTGTAAATTAATCGCCATTTTCATTATTTGAGCGTAATTTTGATCAATTTCGCTATATTTTCGTTAATTTGGTAATATTTCTTGTCGGCATTTTACCAAATTAGATGAAAAATCTCGTTAAACGTTATTGATGGTGATATAAGTTATTCTTATAGCAGATAAATGACTATTGGCGTTCAAATACAAAAATATTATCCAAAGTATATTTTCTCATGAATGGAACGAATTAAATTTATGAGAATTATGTCTCCAAGTTTATCGTATGATATTACATATAAAAAGTAAACATATTTCACATTAATTAATATTTTTCGAATAATTGTGAATTTTTATTAATTTATTTGAAAAATGTATCTCGAGAATGGCATAGAAAGACTCGACACAGAACGAACTCTACATAGTCAATTGTCAAAAATTTGACTGCATTTAGCAGAGGTAGCCAAGTTGTCGATATTTCCACACATTTGTCCCTGTGTTCTCCAATATTATATTTAAGCTCCTCAAACGGAGATATTGATTGATATTTTTTTATTTAATACTGGCAAAACAGAAGTTTTATTTGCATTTCAGGAACTTCAAGAGAAGACAAAATTAAAAGTTTTTTTACAATGTAAATCATTTGATATGTTCCAACGTAAAAATCGAATATTTCGAAGCCATTTGAAATGCCGGATCTTGCAATCAACTTTCCATTAGATATTAAAATTATTATCTGCATAAGCAGAAAATTCATATATATGTAAGGAATTTACTGTGCTGTTCTCGAATAGATAGAAATTTAAAATTTTGTTCGTTTAAAGACTATTATGTCTTTTAAGTCCAGAAAACAGTCAACTCATTCAAAATATGGATTAACTCATTTCCATTTGTAATAGACTCACGTGTCAAACCTTTATATGATTATCTGAAAATTTAGTAGTTGATTTATTTCGTTTTTTGAAGACATTCCTATTGGCTACCATTTAATTTATGAACCTTTTTTCTTTTATTGTACTTATTATTCTATAATTAAATTATATTTTAAATGCCTCGTATTTAAAAATGTAATAACTTTAATTGATTTATATGTAAATTTTCTCTGACTATTATGGTCTATATTTAAGTAAATGTTCGTAACTTATTTTCACTTCCAAACTGATGGAGGACATAGTAATGCACGAAAGCGCTATGGCAGTGTGATTTTAATACTTCATAAAAAAAGAGATTTTAATAAAAGACGTTTAAATAGGGACAATTGAATTGCTTGTTTTTATTTTTAAAGTATTAATTATTTTGGAGTGTTTCTATGACATTTTAATACTGTATAGAAAGTTGAAGAAAGGTATCAACCTGTTTCAAAAATAAACAAGAAATATCAATCATGCATAAAACATTGATTAAGAAATACTTTCCAACTGAAATGCAACTTTATTTAAACATCTTTAAAATGCGATGCATTAGGCGCTGATATATTTTAAATTATCACGGTGCTACAATAATTTACTATATTTGAAAACTTAAAACTTCCTCGAAAAATAATGAACTTGATACAAATGACGTCATCGAAATATAAATCGTCTGGCTCTCTATATAAAAGCAATGAATATTTCATTCGTATCACTTAGATTCCAGACTTCATAGCTAAATAATTTTATGTAAAAAATATTCAGCAATTCTTATACAACTCATCTTACAATCACTTGTTTACTTTCAGCATACATTAAAATTAGGCTTTGTTGTAGAAATAATCGAAGTTTGATGATCATTTAAACTCAAGTATTTTAATTGCGTTGTCACAGAATATAGATGCACAGAAAATACGCAAAAATGAAGCTAGTTTAGAACGGATGCAACACTAAATATAAATTTAAAAGAACTTTTAAAATCACGATTTTTACACAGGGAAAAGAGATGCATGAAATATTTTATTAAGTGGATCAAGTGATCTCTCCAGATAATATGGGTGTAATTATTATTTTAATTTTAATTTAAAAAGCTACCAAACATATTTTGTGGAATTTTTTTATATATTTTATGGGATAATTTGTATATTTCCTAAAATTATCGAAGCAATTTCTGAATTTAAACTCCGATTAAAAAATATTTGAAGTTTCCATAGTGTTTCATGTATTTCATTTTTTCAACCCGGGTTCAATCCAAAACTAATTCGGTGACATTATTCATTTATATTCCCATATGTTCCATAGACCGTCTTAACAACATACTAAAATTTCATTTTTATAGAGTCATTTTTACAGCATTTATCGTGCGAATGAACAGACAGACAGACAGAATTAACAAAGTCATAAACACTTTTCAACTATGTTGGAAAGTGTTAAAACGATATTTATGGGAATGAATAAGACAATGTACCAGTACCAACAAAGTCTGTCATCACACAAAAAATTAGAAACAGAAAAAAAACTAAAAAAAACATGATTGGAAAAACATAGAAGGAAAATAAGTAGAAAGATTCAAGGCTCTTTCTTAAGAATTAAAACTACGAAATAGCTGCTCTGTGACTAAAAATAAGGAAACAATCTGTTTTGGAAGATGCATAAGTGCATCATCAACTAGCATGTGGAAATAGCTGTTAATATTTTCAATTTTTAAGACATCTTCTTCAATTTGGCAAATATTTTTTTACTTCATATGTTTCCAAATGAATATAAAAATGAATATAAATTGACACGGAAATAAATTTTGCTAATATTTCAGTCAATTCATTTTAACGTATGTTGTCCCAAAATCCCTTTTACTGTAAAAATTGTTTATAAACTTAACCGGGAAGTTTTACTTTTCGGGTTTGATTGTGTTGATAATTTTGTATGATGAAAACATATATTTATACAGTTATAAATTTTTAAAGAAAACTTTATTGAATACTTTAATGCTTTAGAGAAGCAATATAAATATTACTTAGAATTTGCATGTACGAGTATTTGTATTACGAGCATTGACGAATGTATCTACTAGTCAAATATAAACCTAACGCTGTAGTTAATATGCATATATAGCAATTCTTCTGCCCTTTGAAAATAAATAGAAATTTGCTGGTACACAATTAATATTTTGTTAAATTCTGCTAAACATGTGGAAGTTCAGACACATTAAATTACATGAGTTTCTGCACATCAACACGTTTTAAATGAGTTTGACTAGCTTCCTGTTGAAATAGACTGAGTTTTTTGCAATGTGGATGCAATTAATTTGAAAGTACCAATATAGGAAATTTAAGCTATGGAGATGGTGCACAACAAAATGTTCGAAATGTGTTGTAACTTGGTAATTAGTCTCTCATTGTTATACCTCGAAAATCTTGAAAAATGGAGAGAAGATAATTTATTTGTTACTATAACACAAAATATTTAAATTTCGAATCATTTAAAGTTCAATGTTTCTAAGTAACTAATTGACTTATATTTTACGTAACTCTAAATTTACAATTATTAATGATGATAGCATCTTCAATAAGCAATTCAGTCTATCTATTAAAATCTTTTATTAATTAAATCATCAGTTAAATGCCGTTTTCATTAATTTTGACAATATACCGCTAGACTATTCGCCATATGTACCGCACAGTGTTATAGATAAACGGAGAGAACAGCATTTCTTATATTCCGGAAGGTATGTACTTCATACGACGAAATTCAAAAATTGCAAATCGTTTCCTTCCAGTTTGTGTTTTTTTATCAATTTGGCAACATTTTTCTCATTTTGGCAGCATTTTAAGGAATTCGCGATATCCGTCCAAAATACTTGCAGATATAACCGTCTTTGCTCATGGTTTAAAATATATGTAACTGTAGAAGCATTTATTAAGTTTTTAAAATAAATTCTATTAAAATATTTAATTCAATTCCCTTAAACACTGTAAAAGTATAGGATTATGTATGTTTTCAACAAATAAAATTAGCACCTCGGTCAAATCTGAGAATCTGAGAAATCAACATCCTGGTCTCGTTTGTAAACCATTCCACTTAAATATGAAAACAAAAGCCATTTCTGTGTTGCATTTTGCTTATAACCATTATAGTATTAGAACCATTCACACATATTAGTAAAGGTCTGAATAAAATAATGTGTGCGCAAAATTAAAGCTGATGGCATAAAAATTGGAAATATCAATAGTTAATTGAGCATGTTAGTTGATGCTGTACTAATATTCTAAAACCATGTGGCTTTTCATCGTGAAACTTAGCTTGTTGTTTCTTCCCCAATGAAAAGTCCCGAGTCCTTCTGTTCCGCCATTTCCTTTCTGTTATGTTTTCCGTATTTGCTCTGCTATTTGAGAAAAGAAAGAAATTTGTTGGCACACAATTTTTATCTGCTTCTTTGTTAAAATCTACTGTAAATTAAGAATTCAGATAATTGAAATTACATGAGTATCTGCACATTAGCACATTCTAAATGAGGCTTGACAAATTAAATGGACTTTGAGTTGAGTGCATTGTAGTTGCAATTGATTTGAATCTTCGGAATATACAAAATTTACGCTATGGGGATGGGACAATAAAAGGTTCGAAATGTGATGCAATTTGAAAAGAAATATCCTGAGGTGTCAATCTTACATATCGAAAGTATTGAAAATTGTAGCAAAGGTTCACGTATGGAAAGTCTTGAAAACAGGGGTGAATGTAATTAATTTGTTACTAACGCGAAAATTCTAACTTTTCAAAAAATTTCTTATAGGGGTGCCCCACATATTCGAAAGGGGAAAAAAAGAGCATCTCTTTGAGACAGAGATTTAAAATTATGCGTTCAGATATATTTGAATAAAGTGGAGATAGTGAATTTTTTGCAAGCTAAAGCAACAAGTATACACTGAATGTTGAACATGCGGAATAATTTCAAAGAGTCTGTTTTATTAGTGTATGAAAAGTATTCCTATTTAAGTGAGCTAAAATTTTAAAACGTGGTAAAAAGAAAATGATGTAATACTTTTGCGGTCCAAAATGATATATTTCTACATTTTACGTGATATGAGTTATTATCATCAAATACCGACGAATTGCACTTCAAATTTGGTGGAAATGTAAATACTTTGGAATAATTAGACTGAAAATTCCAATGTAACGAATATTTATATTATATTAGTTACTGCTATCCATATACGTTGAATACTAATTTTCAGAAATTTAATGCATTTAATGTGTAAATTCAAAAATTTTCAACACTCTTATTTTATTTAAGCTAAACTATTCGATAAAATTCCATAAATACTAAATGCAAAAATTTAGCTATTGTATTTTTTGTGCTCATTTAAATTTATATCTAAGTTTGTTTCAGCAATTTTATAAAAAGTATGGTACATAATAACTTAAAGACTGCATTTACAAAAACTTCAGCAAAGTAAAATAAATGTATTCTTCTAATGACTCATAACTTCAATTTGTGGATATATTAAAACTTATAATATATACCACTTATACCGTAAAGGTATTCAGTTAAATTCCAGTTAAATTATTTTATAACTGGAATTTAACTGAATACCTTTACGGTATAAGTGGTATATATTATAAGTTTTAATATATCCACAAATTGAAGTTATGAGTCATTAGAAGAATACATTTATTTTACTTTGCTGAAGTATTTGTAAATGCAGTCTACCCCAATGGATGGACCGTAAAGGTATTTTCAATATAAATAATTTCATATAGTCAATAATTTCAGTTAAATTATTTTATATAGTCAGCTGTTCAGTTGTTTCATTGAAAGTTCCATAAAACTGTACCAAAAAGTGTGCTGTGAAATAACATGATTAGTTTAGGTTTCCCTCCAATTTCTATTCCCTTTCTATCGTTCAAAAATTAAACATAAACAAAACTTGAAAATTTTCCAGTATGGAAATATTTTAACTCTCTTCCAGTATGACCAATTTTAACACAAAATTGAAGTTGGAAGATGATGACAATTTCGTCCAGTACCTTATCACCCGGCTGTATCCTGTTAGTAATCATTATTGCTTAAAATAAGAATTTCGGCAAATAAGTGTCCATATTATCCTACGTTCCGTGATTTCATGAATACAACAATAAGCACAATAAGACAATAAGAACATTCCATTTCGACGATAAGAACATACCATTTGTTATACTCTATTGAATGAGCTGTGACAATTGATTATCTGGATAGGTGCTGGTGTTCAAACTGTTTGAAATTCTTTATATCTTCCAACTTCCATTTAGCGTGCTAAAACTGCTCTTCCGTCTTTGAAATTTTGTATTTTGGTAACGGCATATACATGTCTACTAGAATAGAATAAAAGTATTGCCATACTGGCAATTATTCAGAAAGTCAACAATGCAAATTTGTTAAACGATTAAAATGTTATCTATTTGTCCTTTTTAATATGAAGCACAAACCGCGAAAAAAGAAGGATCCATAATTATTGCAATTACCATGATCAATTCAGGCCAAGTGATACTTTACACTACAATTTCTGCTATAAACATTTCAGACTGCAATGGAATAAAAATTTTGTGTGCTTCCTTGCGTACTTGTCAATGCGCTTATATGCATGCACGCATGTGTTTATTCGTATTCGCGACCTGCGACCCTTTCTGATTCAAACATATATTGGCTCATATTAGGTTGAAGACGTCTGGTTTTTGACTATAATAAAAATTCTGCGTCTAAAAACTTTTATAAAAGCCTGCAAGCTATTTTTCCCTCTACCAGCCCTACTGCAAATACTTGTGTATATAGTTTTATTTTTAAATGTGATAGAAATTTAAAAACAAAACTAATGTGCATTTTAGCATGACGAATCTTTAGAAAATCAGCTACTGATTTATTTTTCATACATGGTCAGTAATAATTCCTGCCGTTTATTAACGGCTGACATAGTGTGCGAAAAAACTATATTTCAAAAGGTTATCTTATAAAACACATTTCAGACAGTGATCAATAATTTCAAACAGTTTTTCTGGATGAGGAGAAATCAAGCGGTTCAAAAAATTTAGTGTCAGACAATTACATTCTTTGCATCATAATCCACTGAATCTTATCAGGAAATTAACTGGACTGACGCAGCTTCCAGAGTGACTAACTGTTGAAACCAATGTGCAGGTTATACGGAGTCAGGGCGACTTTAACCTCCGGTATGTGGTCAATGTATGCACTCATGACCACAGATTAATATATACAGATGTTTCACTGCTACCCCAGCGCCCTCAACCGCCAACCAAAGTTAAATAAAATATCAAGATTGGCCGGCTTGGCGTTGGTCTGTGGTGGTCTTCGCCAAGACGTTCTGCTAATATAACCCTATTTGGCACTAAACGAAACACTTGGAATAACTTTGTTCTATCATCGATCGCATGTTTATACGTGTAAATCATTTCTCTTCTATTTCGTATTTTATAATCAATTATTTTTTCTTTTATGGATTATTAAAAGAAGAGAGATTACCTTTACAAGGTATGTAATTTATTTTCATTTAAATAAAAATATTATTTGCTTTGCATCCCATATTTCATCCTATTCGTGTGTTCATCATAAGAAAATGGTGCAGTATTATCAAGAAGCAGTGGCATTATTAGTTAAAAAACCTTTTCCGCATTTATATAAAATGTATAAATATTGATATTGAAATTCGATGCCTTTGATAATGCATTTATGTAAATTTGTTACTTATTATAAGAATATAAGTGCATTTAGAAAAAAATTATATTAAAAGCATCCTAGAATAAATTAAGAATTCAACAATTTAACAACACGCTAGTATACTTTTTAGGCTGAAAATATTATATAATATTTCAGTCTTTTGGGTAAGTTTGCTTGTAATTTTAGGTGTACAATGATTTACAGTGATGTAATGCGTCAATTTTTTATTAAATTTATAATTACATGAATTAAATATGTACCTATGTTTATTTATTTAAATTTACACATATTATAGAAAAAGGATTTTTAAATGCTTATCATGTTTATTGTTTAAAAAAATTATAAAAGTACAGTTCCGTAGTTTTTTTTTTCTTTTGGCTGCATTAACATAAAATCGCCAATTGAGCGATAGTCGCCAAATATAGCAGTCGAGCTCTTTTCATGTCATAGCTGGAATGGTTGGCTCTTCGAACGTTAGTGTCTATGCTAAATCCTACGTTAACAATATTGCCATAGGTTCCTATGGGAGTGAACCTTCTGAATATGTTATTCTGTGCTCATGACATAATTTGAGCAGAATGACTAAGTGTTAAATGAAATCTAATTTTATGTACAGTATACCTGCAGGATTATGTGGAAGATAAAGGTATGTTACTTTTTCTCTTGTGTTATAATTTTTAGCTTAAATTTCCTTCCTTCCCAAATTTCAGTAAAGACAAATGTCATAAGTTTGAACGTTATAAACTTTTAATTAAATTATAGAGACAAAAAAATTAGAGATAAATTGACTAAAAACTAGACAGGAATATTAAAAAATTTTGAGGTTAGTATTTACTTGATATAATGGAACATTTTGCTTTTATTAAAATCAGAAATATTGGAAATTTATGTTATGTTTTAACACCAAGGAATAACGCATAACATACTGTCAGAACTCAACGACCTTTATTCACACACCTTACTTACAAGTGCTAGCAAGTTATAGCTGTCTTCATAGAAGTGTTCAGTTCCACATATTGGCTAACGTCATTTCGGTGACATAATAGATTTGCATATGCCATACTTTTGAATGCATACATTCATTGCTTCAAACTGCAGAAACTGATTTTCAAAAGTTTTCGGTTCGCAGCACCTCATATAATTTATATATTCGCAAAATTCACATTTTCAGATTAAGTATCACAAGCTACATTTACACATAATTTGAAGTTTCCATCTACCTGAAATATCGTTTTGAATAAATTATTTCAGGTGTCTCTCGTGCGAAGAACGCATATAATGTAATTTTTAGATATAATAATATGCACTCTAGAAATATTGACCGTTTATAGTTTTAAACTTTTTAAGTTCATGTTTCGAGTATTTGCATACACTAAAATAATTCAAACATTTGAAATTATTTTTTTAAACGTAGCAGGTGTGTATTGTAATTAGCCCGAGAACAAAATTTTAAATACATATCTCAACTTAAAATGCACTTTTTTTTTTCAATTTATTATATTCAACCTTTGTATTTCGGACCGTAGACTACTTTAGAGCGGCAGAATATTTTTAAAAATATGTAAATGTCTTGTATTTTGTGGACACCCGACCCCCTTCGAAATTCCATCCTAAGCTAGGAAAAACATCTTAAAATAGAAGTCCCTAAAGCATTTCAAAGGGGGGGGGGGAATAAGTGCACATATGTTAGACATATATCTCAGACACATACCTCCTATCAAACCAATATATTAGTTCAAAACGATCTCACTTGATGTTTTGAACAATATTATTAGTAATACATAATATATATTTAGCTTCATGTTATATTATAGGGCTACAGTTAAGTATTTAAGATTAAAATTTTTTGCAGATATTTTTTTCTTTTCATTTAAGTGTATCTATAATTTTGATTTCAAAATAATATGATTTAAAGATAAATGAGCCCCAGTGCCATGATATTCTCACAAGTAAACAATTAAAGAATATATCAGAGTATTAATCCGAAGTGAATTATTCTAACATACTACAAACATTGATGTAAAACTGTTTATAATATATCATTCGTTTATACTAAACGCACCAAGGGCATGGAATAAATTCTGTATCAAGAAGACTCCACCGAAAAGGCTGTAGTACATTGCAATAAATGTTGTAGATCCACTATGGGCTTTTGCACCATGGTATACTACTAAACATATTTATGTATATCAAACTCAAAGTAATTGTAATCAGGAAAAATGGGTAAAAGATATAGCAATTTATTTTGTATCCTCCAAATTGTTCAGTGTATATTGTTTAATTTACAGCTGTCTAAATTCTGTTAATCTCATTGGTGAAATATTTTGAACAATTTCTTTCGCGTGCCACTATTTCCTGCCAAACTTATCCCGTGTGGTGTGTCCAGAAATAATATTAGTTATACAAAATATTTAGGTAGCGCCATGTTAAATCAGTTAAGTATTTAAGAAGGTGGAGCAGATATTAATTATTTAATTTTATGTAAGTGTATCTATAATTTGCTTTCTAAGTAATATGATTTAAAGCTAAAGGAGAGGAGCCAGAGTGCCACAATGATCTCTCGATTGAACATTTGGAGAATATAGCAGAGTATCAATCAAAAGTAAAATATTCTAACTTACCAATAACATTAAAGTTATACTTTTTAAAATACATTATTTGGTTTATTAGTACGCCACTATGGGCATTGAATGAATTTCGATAAGGAAAACTGCGTCGAAAAAGCTGTAGCATATTGAAATAACAAGAATTGTGGTAGACTACAGTGTTCTTTAGCAACTTGGTACTCTACGAAATATTGATCTAGAATCCAAATAAATTGCTTACGATGGATGCAAAAAAAGGAAATAAGGAAACATATTACAAAGCTACCAAAATTTGAACAGCTCTCAAGATTTGAGTCTACTTACTATTTTCCTCTTAATTAAGCAAAGAGTGATTATAGAATAAACGTCAGGAATTATTGCTAAAACTGATTATACTGATTTGCATTGTCACCTCTGAAGCTATTCAAACCTGATAAAAATATTATTTTCTTCGTGATAAGTGTTCTATCACAATTTGGAAATATATATTAATAATTTAAACATTCTGGTATTTGTTTTGGAAAAAAGTTATAAAAAAATGGATTATAAAAAAAAGGATTTTCAAAAGTAAATTTTTCAGTTGAGGTATAACTAAAACCACTCTTTGTTCGTTACGGTTGATTGTTTCAATATTCTTTTAATAAAATATAAATGTTTCAATAATATAAACAAGACACTAGCTGTTATATTTTACCAGTAATTGTTTCATTCATAAAACAGACCATATCGTAGTAGAGAGTACAACACTAATTTTTTCCAATAGTAGTTGATGGGACAGCAGGAGAATTGCACATAAAATCTCCGGAGAAACACGAATCACTCTCCTCTCATGATTAATATAGTTAATGACTATGTTGTTTTGTTGTTACTGTGCCGAAAGTCATTTAATCTCATGCAACGAGAGTCTTGAAAACTAGTGCATAAGTAATTATTTTATTTCTATATTGCAAAAATTCTGAATTTCCGAATTTTTTTTAGAGGTGCGCTTTAAATATACGAAAGGGGGAAAAAAGAACATCACTTTGAGACAGAGAGACATTAAAAATTTTTGCTCAGATAAATTCGAATAAAGTAGCGATTGTGAATTTTCTACAAACTATGAAGTCTCCTATATACTGAATGTTGAAAATGAGGTATAATTTCAAAGAGTTAGTTTTTTTTTATGTTTGCGAAGTACATTTAAATGAGCTAAAATTTTAAAATATGGTTAAAAAGGATCCATTTAATACTTCTGTCTGCTAAATAGTATATTACAAAATTTCACTTTATATGAACATTTCTCATCCAATACAGACGAATTATATTTTGAATGAGGTGAAAATGTAAATAAGTTGAAATAATTAGATTGAACATTCAAGTTTCACGAATATTTATGTTATATGGGGTGCTGCGATACAAAAACTCTCAATACGAACTTTCAGCAATTTAAGACATTTAATGTGTTATTTCAAAATAATGCTACACTCTCATTTTAGTTAAACTAAAGTATTCGAAAATATTCCATAAATACTAAACGCAAAATTTTAGCTATTATATTGCCTTGTTCTCATTTAATTTTGTCTATTATTTTGTTTCTATAATTCTATTAAAATTATGCCATATAATATCTGACAAAATGCCAATTACAAAAAGTTCGGAAAAGGGAAAATAATTATAGTTCTAGGCACTCAAAATTTCAATTTGTGTATAAATTAAAAGTAATAATATGTACCACTTATATCGTAGAGGTGTATTATATATAAGTAATAAATTCCTTGTTTTAGAGGGTTCTAGGTCATGAATCCCATGTCACCGATAGCTATTTCGAAAAGGATGGAGTGAAATAAAATGGTTAGGTTTCCTTCGAGTTCTCCATTTTGTGATATCTGATATTCCACGCAAAATGAAATAATTGTAATAGACATTATGTTATTTTGTTGGTTTTTCAGGCATGTTATTTTGGTGCGAAGCACACAAAAAATATTGATATCGGCAGCACATGATTTCCTTATACAATACAATGCATTTACTTCTTTCACAATGAAAAAATGATAAAAAAAATCCACTGTACAATGTTTTAACATTGAATTGTACATTTTGCGTTCATCCGAATGACAACATTATTAAACTTATTAAATCAAAATATTCGATTATATTCCATAAATTCCAAACTCAAAATTTAAGCTATTCCATTGCCTTGTTTTAATGTACTTTATCTATAAGTTTGATTCAACAATTTTATTAAAAGAATGCCATATAAAATTTTACGAAATGCAAATTACAAAAACTTCGGCAAAGGTAAAAATTTATATTGTTTTGATAATTCATAACTTCAATTTCTGCATAAAGTAAAAGATATTATATCTATCCTTTATATACCGCTATCTTTTATATACCACTTATATCTTGTAAGTATTTTATATATAAATAATGAATTCGTTTAATCAACGGCACCAATAATTCGTGCACTGTATTCCAGAAAACTGTCCTGAAGAGGGTGCAGTGAAATAAAATGAATAGGTTTGGTTTCCTTCATAATCTTCATTTAGTAACATCTAATATTCCCACGCAAATTTGAATATTTATAATAGAAATCATGTTATTTTGTTTGTTTTTTCAGCCATTTTGGTGTGAGGCAGCACATGACTTTCCTTATTTAATGCAATGAATTTACTTCTTTCACAGTGAAAGAATGATTAAAAGATCCACGGTATATTGTTTTTAATATTGAATTGTACATTTGCCGTTTTTTCGGATGACCACATGTGATAATATTTCAAAGTACCCAATTAACTTACATTTCACGCAACTCTGCATTAACAATTATCAATATGGATGGCATCCTCAATAAGCAATATAGTCAATATATAAAAATATTTTTATAATTAGTTCTTCAATTAGGTTTCAATTTCATTAACTTTGATTCGTCATTTTCAATAATTCTCACTAGATTATTCGCTAAGTTCGCCAAATGTATCGCATAGTGTTACAGGTAGACGGAGAGAAGAGCATTTCTTTTATACTAGATTGTATGTCCGCATACGACGTAATTCAAAAGTTGCAAATCATTATATTTCACTTGGCATCAGTTTTATCAATTTGGCAACAATTTTATCAATTTGGAATTTTTCCTCACTTTGGAAACATTTAAGAAAGTCATCAAGTTGACGACATCCTGCCAAAATTTTTGCCTAGTGTTACGGACGGAAGTACGGCAAAATGGATTATTCTTATAGTTTATTCTTATGTTCTTTCCAAAATAATGAATATTCATCAAGTATTCATCATTTTCTTTGATTTCGTTTACTGACTACCAATTTGGCTACATTTTCGTCAATTTGGAAACATTTAAAAAAGTGGTCAAGTTAGCGATATTTCTACAAATTTGTCACTTAAATTTCACCAAGAGTTATTGATGAGAATAAGGTTTTTCTTATAGTAGGTAAGTGACTATTGGCGTCCACATAAAAAAATTGTACTTAATGTATCTTCTCTCGAGAATGGAACGTGATAAATACACGTAAATTATGTTAACAAATGTATTGCATTATATTACATATGAAAACTGAACCTATTTTACAATAATTATTTATTTTTAATTGTATGTGATTTTTTGAAAAAAAATATTTTTAAATTAAGTAATATGTCGAAAGCAGTTCATACTAGCGTTCTAATTTTTATGTCAAAAAGTTTTATAATGATTATTTGAGTAACTCTATTGAAGGTTTTGATTTTTTGACGATTTTGTCAAAATTTCGATCGAAAATTTAGGGGGTGTTCTGAACTTTTGATTGCGTTTAAAAACAATACGGTTCTGGTGTTCAGCGATAATAATTTCCGTACTAAATTTCGTTCGATCTCTCCATTTGTCTTCACTGTCTCACGGACACATACACGTACACAAACACATCACCTCAAAAGTGTTCTATTCGTCTTCAGAGATGCATTAAACTTGCTCACAATACTTTTCTTCAACATTATACTATGTATATAGGGAAAGTAATAATCGATTTCAAGAATGCGAAAAGATCTTTTAACAATTTGGAGACATGCAATTTGGTGAAAATTCCTATAGAATATTATAGTATATTAAACCCACCACATGATGGTGTAAAATAAAAATATACAAAAGTCTTCCAAATAAAACTCCGTTAATCACTTCATGCAAAGTTGAAGAAAGGTATCAACCTGTTTCAAAAATGAAATAAAGCTCTATTCATCAGGATAAATCAAACAAAGCACCAGAACCAGCAAAGTCTGTAAAAAAATAGTTGTAGCACTAGAACAAGGAAAAACTTGTCAAAAGAAAAATTAGAAAAAGAAATGATTGAAAAAACATGGAAGAAGGAAAAATAAGTGGATGAATTCAAAACCCTCTCTCCGCAAATAAACTACGAAATAAATGACTAAAATTAACGTCTCTGACAAAAAATGAGAAAACAACTTGTTTCGGAAAATACAAAAGTACATCATCAATTAACATGGGCAAACAAGTGATGATATTTCAAATTTTTTAGACATCTGCTTGAATGTGACAGATATTTTTTTCATTTTATATATTTTCAAATGTGTTTACGTGATTCTTGAAAATGGATAAAATATGATGCGAAATAAATATTGCTAAGATTTATGTGTGATCATTTTTCGGGTTTGGTGGCATTGATAAGCTTCAATGATTAAGGCATATATGCATACAGCTTTTAAATCGTTTTTTAAACGTTAAGTTTTTAAATCGTTTAAATTTTCTGCACATCAACACATTCTAAATGGACTTGACTTACTAAAATTGAAGCGAAAGTAATGCATTTGATAATACAACGCAAAATATCTAAATTTCGAAACATCTAAATGTTCGAAAATTTTTTTAAGTATGTTGTAATTTGGTAATTAGTCTCTTATTCTTACACATCGAAAATCTTGAAAATTCAAGCTAAGGTAATTTATTTGTTACTGTAACGCAAAGTATCTAAATTTCGAAATATCTGAAGGGGAAAAGAATATCACAATGAGACAGTGATTTAAAATTTTGTGTTCTGATAAATTTCAATTAAGTAACGACAGTGAATTGTTTGCTAACTATAGCAACTAATGTACACTAAATGTTAAAAATGCGAAATAACTTCAAAAATATTTTTTGTGTGTGTATGCGAAATAGTCTCATTAAAGTGAGCTAACTTTTTAAATTTTGGTGCAAAAGGGTTGAATTAATACTTCTGCGGGGCAAAATAGTGTCTTACTAAGTTTTACCTTATATTTCTTAGCAAATACAGAATAATTGCATTTTGAATTTGATAGTTTGGAATAATGAGACTGAAAATTCGAATTTAAGGAATATTAACATTGTATGGGTTGCTATGATCCGAACACGTTTAATATGCACGTTCAGCAGTTTAAGGCATTTAATACTCGTATGTAAATTTAAACATTTTTAACTCTCTTATTTTAGTTAAGGGGACACGGTACCTCAAGTATGATCAAAATATCCAATTTTTTTTTATTATTATTATTATTAGATCAAATTAAAGCTACTACCTTGCAAACTATGTGTGCAAAATATTAGACCTGTATCTGCATTATGTAGAAAGTTATAGCCATTTTTCTGATGCAAGGTGGAAATTTAAGGCGTACCGAAGTGGACGTGACCTAGTGTGCCGGAAAGTAGATCGTCATAAAAATTTAATTAACTTTTTTTCTTCCCATTTTTTTTTCAGTAAATGTTTTGAAGTGAAGTGAATTAAAAAAAGCAAGTGAAGTGAAATAATTTCATTTTAACCGTAACCAGTTCTAGCTGACGTATACAGTTTGGCACCTCCCACCGAGCTGAGTTGAAAACTTTGAATGCATTTTTCTCAGCTTTCATTTTTTCCGCATTACAGTGTTATTCAAAATGCTAAGGCTTTTTTCTATTTAACATAGAGCTTTGAAATTTTTTATAAATACTTTCAGTTATTTGTGGAATAAAACTGGATATGAATTAGTATTTGTGCTATAATTATTTTTTAAAAAAATAACAAATCTCAAAATTTTAAAATTTTGGCAATTATTTATACGTTTCCGATTTAAAAAAAATTTATATGAAAATTACTATATGCTTGAATTAAAAATCGATACCCAATTTTGTTTAGTATTTTTTCACTAATATTGAGAAAAAGAATGGAGTCAAAATATTGAAAATTGAAAGGAAGTAGCGATTTTAAGAACACTAAAAAAAGTTAAAAAAAATTAAATTTATCTTAAATTGGCAGTTGAAGATAATTCTCCATAATTAATTTTTTATTTAATTTGCAACATAAAAAATATATTACTTCTATTCTAACACAAAAAATGAAAAAAAAAATACATCAGAGGTACCGTGTGTCCCCTTAAACCAAAATATTCGATAATATTCCATAGAAACCAAACGCGAAATTTTAGCTATTCCATTGCATTGTTTCATTTAAATTTTTCTATTTTTAATAATTTTATTAAAAGTATGCCTTTCAATATCTTACAAACTTCCAATTACAAAAAATAGAAAAGGGAAAAAATTGTACCTTTCCAATGACTCATAATCTAAACTTATGTATACTTTAAAATTAGTAACATCCACCACTTATGTCATAGAGGTATTTTATATATAATAAATAAATTAAGTTAATTAGCCACTGTTGATAAAATGCATATCGTATTCCAGAGAACTAACTGTCTCCTGAAGGGTACAGTAAAATAAAATGATTAGATTCGGTTTTCTTCGCAACTGATAAAGTGTTTATTAGTATAATTTCTAATTACTTCGAGACGGCTTACTCCAACAACTAAAATATGACTCACAGAATTATATCGCAGATAGAACAAGACATTAATAAACGCCAGATATTATTGTTAAAATTGTGCTACATTTTTAATCATCGATTCTCTAAAGTTTTTGGATATGCTAAAAATCTAAACTTCGGTTCTAAATTTTCTATAACATAAAAAAAATGTATTTAAATAAATAAGTACTTGCAGTATGGTATTTGGATGGTGGGGGATATTTTGAAGGTTCTGTGGAAATTCTCAGGTTCAGAATTTTCTTTTAAATCTATTGCAATTAGTCTTTAACTATATATGAGTCAAACGAAATGTTTGATTCAGCTAAGATCGAGGATTACACAAGCGAAAAAACATATGTATGCATAAATTTACATTCAAGCAAGTACACAAGGACATTGACGAACGAATACAAACACACGCACTAACATACGCATGTAATATCATTTCTTAATTGTCTGTAGGTCAAACTGTACCGTAAGTTCCCACCTAGGTTGAAATAATTACTATGGACATCACATTCTTTTGTCTATTTACTCAGTTTGGGTTTCATACTAAAAAGGAGAAGTTAATGAAACTTTTAATCATTTATAAATTAAGTACATTCTGATAATCTGGAAATTTTCCAGTGTGGCAATGTTTTTAACTCTCTTCCAGTAAGAGTAATTTTAGCACAAAAGTGAAATTGGAAAATTTAGACAATTTCGACCAGCTTAATCCTTATCACCACACTGAATTTAGTTATCAATCATTACTGCTCCTAATAAGGATTACAACAAATAAAGTGTCCTTAAATATCCTTATAGAACCTGAATATAGTTCAATTTAATGCTAATCCCATAATTTTATGGATACAGCATTAAATTGAACTATATTCAGGTCCAAATGATAATAAGCATGTGTATGCGCATGTTTGGAAACTATAAATAAAATTAGAATCAAAAGTTAATCTTTGAGCAAATATTGACCAAGATGGTCCATGCATACAGAGGTGTCAAGGTGCAAAACGCAGTTAATTATTTTTACTTCGCTCCTTATATGACGACATTTGAAATAAGAATGCGTGCATTTTGATCTTGGGCTCTCAGAGGGGACCAAATTTTTAAAAATGAAACTCTCATATTACTACAATGACGACACTTAATTTACTTAGACGTTACTGGATTGTGTGTACACAGAAAAGTTTAAGATCTTTGCGGACGTTGTTTACGCCTTGATAGTGCCACTTCAGTGAGAGCACTTCCAGCTGAGTGCTCAACCCTATATTAAAGAACCTTGCATGCGGATGCAAAAAATTGGTACCGTTTCTGTTTGGCAGATTCTATAGCTATATCTGTTAATAATGAGATTATGTTGTTACAATTAAGTAGTTATTGTGTTGTTGTTGTTTCCAATCCCCTTGGTGTAGGAAAGCCTACACCAAGTGCAAAAGACCCTACCGCAAAAGAGAATCACAGACAAATTCCTGCTCAACCGACAGCTGTCCCAAGGAGACACCCATACAATCTAGGAGGTGAGCAGGAGAAGCAGGAAGGGACACTATGACAAGGACAAGCAGAAAAATATTTCTCCCCCTCCACGAATTTCATACTACGGAGGTGTCCGCTTCTAAGTCGCGCCATGGCCGTTTGGAGGGATCTTGAACTCTTGCACTGCAAAGAGAGGTCAGGGCTCCTTGTGGCGTACCAATGGTGAACAGAGGGATTATGCCAAGAAAAATTCATTCTAATTTTGTGGAGGGAATGAATTTCCGAAGGACACAAGACAGAGGATCTGGGGTCAGGGTAGTCTCAACCCTCTCTAGCCAGCTCATCAGCGATCTCGTTACCAGGCACATCAGCAAGTAGTTATTGTGTTGTTATAATATGGACATGCATTTATGATAAACCAATAGGATATACGAAGATAAATTCTGAATTCAGTTCTTTACATTTTGCGACGGCCATTTTCGTTCTTAAATTCTCTTAAATTTTGTATTTTTGTTTGTTTTGCTGGAAAAATTGGAGTTTCATACTGCTGGTAAATACTTGCCATTGCACATAGCAACCAATGTAACTCTATTGGGAAAATTGTAAAAACTCCAAGCTTCTTTAGTTCTACGACATGAGTGTATAACTGCAGCCACTTTTGCTTCCAATAAACAGTTGAATGTTTCAAGAATCTTTTGCTAAACTATAAATATATTTAATATGTTTCAATCATAGAAACAGGAAACTGATCTTTTGCCTTTACGACTTACTGTTTGGTTCACAAAACACATCATCTCGTAGAAGAGAATTTTACACTTTTTTTCTAGTAGGTTTTAATGGGACAGCGGGAGATGAGACCTACAAATAAAGTATGAAATTATTTATTACAAATACTGGGTAATCGTAAGACTCTACAGGAATTGAGCCCCTAAAATATCTGGAGAAACAAAAATCATTCTTCCCACTTGACTAACATATTTAATGTCTGTGGAAAACCCAGGTCGTCCGACTCATCCAGAGGACTTGAGAGCATATATTTAATGTCTGTGTTGTTTTTGTTGATACTATGTTTTTGCCTAAAACTACCCAATTTTGATTTAAAGCCAACTGGGACTGTACACTCTTTCTCCTGATCCATTACCTTTAGGAAATATTTTCTGATCTATAGATTTACCATGTTCATACACAGAGTATAGGCACTAGGTAAGTTTTGTGCAGCTTCGAAGATAGAATTCGGGACCAGAGTCTGCGATTTTCTTGCCTTAACCCCTGAGTTATTCCAGTCCATAATATGCTATCATACTCCATAACAGAATTTCTTAACACATAACATCCTAACACAAAAAATACTTTATACATGATCCCCCCCCCCCCCTCTTTTCTCACAAAACACAAAATCTATACGACCACACGAAAACGTAATTGTTCCCAAAATAATGAAATCCGATACATGTAAAGTTAAGGAGAAAAAGCCAATTCTCACAATTTCACAATGTTTGATAATCAAAATATCTAAATTTTCTTTTTCGCTTTAATCAATTGCCGCTAAATTGGATGCATTTACCAGAGGTAGCCAAGTTGCCGATATTTCCCCACATTTGTCCCTCTGTTTTCGCATATTGTAGTCAAGCTTGTCAGAGGGTGATATTGACTGACATTTTTTTGTCTAATACATGCATAACAGAAATTTTATTTGTATTTCTGTGACATCAAGTATGTCCTAGAGAAGATAGAAATTAAAAGTTTTCGCGCACGATCAATGATTTAACTGCGTATTAGCGTGTAGTTTTAATATATAACTGCGTAAAAACCGAAAATACTGTAAACTTTTGCTATGGCAGTTCTTGCAAGTAATTTCCCATAATTTATCTATATAAACTGAAAATTCATATATTCGAATATGTCAGGAATTTATTATGTTATTCTCGAGCAGTTAGAAATTTGAAAATTTGTTCACATAACAATATCTGGCTTAAGCCCAGCAGACAGTCAACACATTCAAAATGAGGATTAACTCTCTTCCCTTTGAAATAAATTTGCAGTTTGGTCCGAGGTAGATACAATTAATTCGAAAAAACTCCAAAGTTACATTAGAAGGGCGTGTGAATATTATGTTGGTGCGACTAAAATAATCGATTTTGTGAATGCAAGAGATCTTTTAAAAATGTGGACTTTCAATTTGGTGAAAATTCAGTTAGAATATTATAGGATATTAAGCCCATCACATGACGGTGCAGCATAAAGTTACACAAAATTATTTCAAATAAAACACAGTTAAACACTGCATACAAAGTTGAAGAAAGGTATCAACATACTTTAAAGGTAAAAAAAAGGTTATTTGTCAAGATAAATGAGATAATGTACCAGTATCAACAAAGTCTGTTTACACCTGTATCACATCTTTGGTAAAAAAAAAAAATGGTTGTTTCTATTACACAAGGAAGAACTTATCAAAACAGAAATTAAAAAAAAAATGATTGGAAAAATCTAGCAGAAAGTAAAGAAGTAGAAGAATTCAAATTATTTCTCAGGAAATAAAATTTAAAAACGAATTCGCACATAAAATAAGGACACAAACTTTTTTCAAAAGATTTAAAAAAAAAAACGTCAACAAAAATGCGTAATCAAGTGATGATTTTTTCCAAATTTTAAGACATTTGATTTAGTTTGAATGATATTTTTTGCAATTTTTATATTTCAAATGTGTGTACATGATTCTTGAAAATGCATAAAATATGATGCGGAAATAAATGTTGCTAATATTTATGCGTGTTAATTTAACGGATGTTGCCCCAAAATCACTTTTTATTTTTGTTTTTGTAAAAATAGTTTACAAACTGAGACCAAAACATTTTACAATTCAGGTTTGCTTGCATTAATAAGTTGTATGATGAAACCATATATTCATACATCTTTAAATTTTTAAGTGAGCTACAGTTTTAAGATGTATTAGGAAGGAAATGATTAAATACTTCTGCAGTGTCAAATAATATATTTCTAAATTTTACCTAACATGAGTTCTTCTCATCAAATACCGACGAATTGCATTTCGAACTTCGTGGAAATTTAAATAGCTTGGGATAATTAGAATAAAAATTCGAATTTAACGAATATTGACATTATACAGGATGCTGCGATCCAACAAACACTTTCAATACGAACTTTCAGCAGTGCAAGGTATTTAGTGTGTAAATTCAAAAAAATTCAAACGTCTTATTTTAGTTAAACCAAAATATTCGATAATATTCCATAAATACTAAACGCAAAATTTTAGCTATTCTATTGTCTTGTTTTCATTTATATTTATCGATATTTGTTTCAACAATTTTATTTAAAGTATGCCACATAATATCGAATGCCACATAATATCGTACCCGGCCGTCCAAACAGTTGCCTTACACCTTTCTGGTAGGTCGGACGGTCTGGGTCTCAACTTCGTACAAATTGTCAATTACGAAATCTTCGGCAAAGGGAAAAAATTACATTGTTCTAGTGACGCAGAACTACAATTTGTGCTTAAATTAAAATTCTTAATATGTACCACTTATATCGTAGAGATATTTCATATATATTTAGTAAATTCGTTCAAACAGTGCAACATTCGTCGGCTGCAGTTGTTCCAGCGAACTGTCCTATAAAAGGTCGGTTAAATAAATGATTAGTTCAGGTTTCCTTCAAAATCTGCATTTAGTAACCCGTAATGTTCCCACACAGGTTGAAGTAATTATAATGGACATCACATTACTTTGTCTATTTTTTAAGGTTGGGTTTAGTTTTAAAAAAGGGAAGTACATGAAAAATTTCTATAGTTCAAAAGTTAATTATAAGCAAAAAACTAGAAAATTTCCCAATATAGCAATATTTTTAACTCTCTTCCAGTAATAGCAATTTTAGAACAAAATTGAAGGTTGAAAATGTTGGCAATTTCCTTATCACCTTATCACCAAAGTACCTTATAACCAAATTGCATCCTGTTATCAATTATAATTGCTTATAATAAGATAGATTTAATACAGTGTCCTTATAATCCTACGTTCCGTGATTTTATGAATGCAACATTAACTTAAATTGTCTTTGGTTTCAGATGATAATAAAAAAGTGTACGCACATGTTTGGAAACCAGAAAAAATAATTTAGAGGCAAAAGTTAGTGTGTGAGCAACTATTGACTAAAATGGTGTATGCATATGTATATAGATAATATAATTTAACTTTTTAACTTAAGCTACAACTTTTTAGCTAAAATTCTCTACCTCCCTACATTTTAGTAATAGCAAATTGCATAAGGTTTCATGTTATATACTTTTAATAAATTGTAGAAACGAAAAAAATTATAGATATATTTAACTTAAAAATGAACCAGAATATCGAAAACGTTTGCGTTTCATATTTATTTGATATAATGGAATGGTTTCGTTTTATTAAAACAATAAATATAGGAATTTTTTTAATTTACATATTAAATGCTTCCAACTGCAGTAAGCGCTTTTTGAACGCTTTCCTATTGGGGCATCTTATAAATGTAGATAATTGTAAAATTCTGATTTTCAGAATAATTGCCTCAATCTACTTTTAAGCATAATTCGAACCTCTACACTGAAACACTGTTTCGGATACTTTAATTTGGATGTTTCTGGTGTGAAGAACCCGTGTAATGTAATATTTAGAAATATAATAATTTGCACTCCAGGAGTATTAATCACTGATCTTTTCACAAATTTGAAGTTTTTGTTCGACCAGAGTACTTCGCATACGCTAAAAAAAATCAAACGTTTGGCACTTACTCTTTTCGAGCTTTCAGATTATAGCAGCCCCTATAATATAGATTCAAGGTTTAGAGAAAATTCAATTTTAGTTTATTCGAATTTGTCTCAGAAAAAATATTTAAATATCCACCTCAACATGAAATGCATGTTTGTTTTTAATTTTGTAAATTTAACCTTTGCATTTTGGCACGCAGAATCCACTATTACGACTTCTAAACGGTAGAATAACTGACAAATTCCGAGAAGTAATAATTTTGGCACGCAAAATCTACTATTACGTCTTCTAAACTGTAGAATAACTGACAAATTCCGAGAAGTAATAATTTTGGCACGCAAAATCCACTATTACGTCTTCTAAACGGTAGAATAACTGACAAATTCCGTGAAGTAATAATTTTGGCACGCAACATCCACTATTACGACTTCTAAACTGTAGAATAACTGACAAATTCCGTGAAGTAATAATTTTGGCACGCAGAATCCACTATTACGACTTCTAAATGGTAGAATAACTGACAAATTGCGTGAAGTAATAATTTTGGCACGCAAAATCCACTATTACGACTTCTAAACGGTAGAATAACTGACAAATTCCGTGAAGTAATAATTTTGGCACGCAGAATCCACTATTACGACTTCTAAACGGTAGAATAACTGACAAATTCCGTGAAGTAATAATTTTGGCACGCGAAATCCACTATTACGACTTCTAAACGGTAGAATAAACGACAAATTCCGTAAAGTAATAATTTTGGCACGCAAAATCCACTATTACGACTTCTAAACGGTAGAATAACTGACAAATTCCGTGAAGTAATAATTTTGGCACGCAAAATCCACTATTACGACTTCTAAACGGTAGAATATCTGACAAATTCCATGAATGTCTGGTCTTTGTAGGTACTGTAATTTCCGGCGTATTATGCGCACTTATAACACAAAAAATAAGGTCGGAAACTACGAGTGTGCGTTATGCGCCGGATATAAAAATGATAGCTGCAAAAATAAAGAAATATTGAGGATGAAAAAAAAAGATTTGTATAATATTGACATTTGTACATATTCCAGGATGAGCCATTTCGTTACTGCTTAACGTAAAGCACATTTATTCCTTGGCATATTAATGATTGTCATTTCATTTTTTCTCTAATCAGGTATGGAGCTTTAACCAACACCAATCATCCTCGCTGTAGCACGATATCCATTCTTTTTTGCAAATTTAATCACCTTGATTTTAAAACCAGCACTGTGTTTGCTTCGTTTCTCATGACCCATATTTAGGGTTTTCCTGTAAAAAATGGATGCGCGTTATATGGCGAATATACCTAAAAATTGTAAAATGCAGTTTAAAAGTACTTTATACGCCGGAAATAACGGTAATTGTTCCCCCTTCTAAATCCCACCCTAAACTGGGATTAAAATTATTTCAGTAGAAGTACCCAAAGCATTTCAACAAGGGGGCAATAGGTGCACATATTTCAGGCACATATCTGATATTCCATTCAAGTGTATCAAAAATGAATTATTTTAACATACTGATAACACTAAAGACAAAAAATAAACAAATTTCAAAATAACACCTGCAAAAAAAATTTGTGTCTACTTACTATTTCTACTTTATATATAATTTAATGCTACACGAGACCGTATGCCTTAAATATCTCTCGCGGGTCAACAATTAGAGAATATATCAGAGTATCTTATTCTACTGCACTACAGCACATCTTTCTCTTCGATTCAGACGGTCCGACCTACCGATAGGTGTAAGGTATATATGTTTGACAGTCGGAAAGTGCCACCTAATTTAGATCGGAACCCAGTGGAGGTAGAATCCTCAGGGACCGAACCCTTCTTCCCCTACCACAAACCTCTCGGAGGGACTTATATGTATCTCTATATACTTAACGTGCTAGAACTCCGCGTGAACACGGGGACAGTTTGGGTAGAGCCGAAAATCGAACTCAGGTCGACCAAGTGCAATCCGAGCACGCTACACACTGGGCTACCACTCCCCCATTCTACTGACGTTGAAGTTAAATATTTTATAATATATTTTTTGCTTTACTTTTACGTGCATCATGGGCAAGAAATACATTTTCTATCAAGAAAACTGCGCCGAAAAGACTGTAACACAATAAAATAACAATACATATGACAAACAGCTGTGTGGCTTTAGCGTATGCTCTTAAATATATTTATTAAACAAATTTTATTGGTTACCCGCTTCTACAATACTGAGGGTAATGGTAATTAAGGAAAATGTGTAACAAGTAATGCGATTTTTACTGTGTCTTCCTAATTGTATAAATTGTTTAATGTATTTATAACTGAATCTAATTGGTAAAATATTCTGCACAATTTCTTCCGTGAGTCACTATTTTTTGCTTTACTTTTACGCGCATCATGGGCAAGAAATACATTTTCTATCAAGAAAACTGCGCCGAAAAGACTGTAACACAATAAAATAACAATACATATGACAAACAGCTGTGTGGCTTTAGCGTATGCTCTTAAATATATTTATTAAACAAATTTTATTGGTTACACGCTTCTACAATACTGAGGGTAATGGTAATTAAGGAAAATGTGTAACAAGTAATGCGATTTTTACTGTGTCTTCCTAATTGTATAAATTGTTTAATGTATTTATAACTGAATCTAATTGGTAAAATATTCTGCACAATTTCTTCCGTGAGTCACTATTTTTTGCTTTACTTTTACGCGCATCATGGGCAAGAAATACATTTTCTATCAAGAAAAGTGCGCCGAAAAGACTGAAACACAATAAAATAACAATACATATGACAAACAGCTGTGTGGCTTTAGCGTATGCTCCTAAATATATTAAACAAATTTTATAGGTTACACGCTTCTATAATACTGAGGGTAATGGTAATTAAGGAAAATGTGTAACAAGTAATGCGATTTTTACTGTGTCTTCCTAATTGTATAAATTGTTTAATGTATTTATAACTGAATCTAATTGGTAAAATATTCTGCACAATTTCTTCCGTGAGTCACTATTTTTTGCTTTACTTTTACGCGCATCATGGGCAAGAAATACATTTTCTATCAAGAAAAGTGCGCCGAAAAGACTGAAACACAATAAAATAACAATACATATGACAAACAGCTGTGTGGCTTTAGCGTATGCTCCTAAATATATTAAACAAATTTTATAGGTTACACGCTTCTATAATACTGAGGGTAATGGTAATTAAGGAAAATGTGTAACAAGTAATGCGATTTTTACTGTGTCTTCCTAATTGTATAAATTGTTTAATGTATTTATAACTGAATCTAATTGGTAAAATATTCTGCACAATTTCTTCCGTGAGTCACTATTTTTTGCTTTACTTTTACGCGCATCATGGGCAAGAAATACATTTTCTATCAAGAAAAGTGCGCCGAAAAGACTGAAACACAATAAAATAACAATACATATGACAAACAGCTGTGTGGCTTTAGCGTATGCTCCTAAATATATTAAACAAATTTTATAGGTTACACGCTTCTATAATACTGAGGGTAATGGTAATTAAGGAAAATGTGTAACAAGTAATGCGATTTTTACTGTGTCTTCCTAATTGTATAAATTGTTTAATGTATTTATAACTGAATCTAATTGGTAAAATATTCTGCACAATTTCTTCCGTGAGTCACTATTTTTTGCTTTACTTTTACGCGCATCATGGGCAAGAAATACATTTTCTATCAAGAAAAGTGCGCCGAAAAGACTGAAACACAATAAAATAACAATACATATGACAAACAGCTGTGTGGCTTTAGCGTATGCTCCTAAATATATTAAACAAATTTTATAGGTTACACGCTTCTATAATACTGAGGGTAATGGTAATTAAGGAAAATGTGTAACAAGTAATGCGATTTTTACTGTGTCTTCCTAATTGTATAAATTGTTTAATGTATTTATAACTGAATCTAATTGGTAAAATATTCTGCACAATTTCTTCCGTGAGTCACTATTTTTTGCTTTACTTTTACGCGCATCATGGGCAAGAAATACATTTTCTATCAAGAAAAGTGCGCCGAAAAGACTGAAACACAATAAAATAACAATACATATGACAAACAGCTGTGTGGCTTTAGCGTATGCTCCTAAATATATTAAACAAATTTTATAGGTTACACGCTTCTATAATACTGAGGGTAATGGTAATTAAGGAAAATGTGTAACAAGTAATGCGATTTTTACTGTGTCTTCCTAATTGTATAAATTGTTTAATGTATTTATAACTGAATCTAATTGGTAAAATATTCTGCACAATTTCTTCCGTGAGTCACTATTTTTTGCTTTACTTTTACGCGCATCATGGGCAAGAAATACATTTTCTATCAAGAAAAGTGCGCCGAAAAGACTGAAACACAATAAAATAACAATACATATGACAAACAGCTGTGTGGCTTTAGCGTATGCTCCTAAATATATTAAACAAATTTTATAGGTTACACGCTTCTATAATACTGAGGGTAATGGTAATTAAGGAAAATGTGTAACAAGTAATGCGATTTTTACTGTGTCTTCCTAATTGTATAAATTGTTTAATGTATTTATAACTGAATCTAATTGGTAAAATATTCTGCACAATTTCTTCCGTGAGTCACTATTTTTTGCTTTACTTTTACGCGCATCATGGGCAAGAAATACATTTTCTATCAAGAAAAGTGCGCCGAAAAGACTGAAACACAATAAAATAACAATACATATGACAAACAGCTGTGTGGCTTTAGCGTATGCTCCTAAATATATTAAACAAATTTTATAGGTTACACGCTTCTATAATACTGAGGGTAATGGTAATTAAGGAAAATGTGTAACAAGTAATGCGATTTTTACTGTGTCTTCCTAATTGTATAAATTGTTTAATGTATTTATAACTGAATCTAATTGGTAAAATATTCTGCACAATTTCTTCCGTGAGTCACTATTTTTTGCTTTACTTTTACGCGCATCATGGGCAAGAAATACATTTTCTATCAAGAAAAGTGCGCCGAAAAGACTGAAACACAATAAAATAACAATACATATGACAAACAGCTGTGTGGCTTTAGCGTATGCTCCTAAATATATTAAACAAATTTTATAGGTTACACGCTTCTATAATACTGAGGGTAATGGTAATTAAGGAAAATGTGTAACAAGTCTTCCTAATTGTATAAATTGTTTAATGTATTTATAACTGAATCTAATTGGTAAAATATTCTGCACAATTTCTTCCGTGAGTCACTATTTCCTGTCAAAGCTATACTCTGTAGTGTTTCCAGCAATATTGTTAGTAATGCATAATATTTATTTAGCGTCATGTTATATTAGTTAAGTATTTAAGGAAAAGTGTGTGCAGATATCTGTTAATTTTCACTTAAGTGTATCCATAAATTTATGTCTAAAATAATATGATTTAAAGCTAAACAAGCCCATGTGCCTTAAAATTCTATCATGAGTTGATATTAATAGAATATCAGACTATCAATAAAAAGTAAAAAAATATGATGTAGGCAGCACATTACTTTTCTTATACAATGCAATGAATTTACTCCTTTTATAGTCAAAAAATAATGTATAAGATCTTTGAATTGTACATTTGGCAATATTCCGGATGACAACATCTAACACTATTTCAAAGTACCCAATTAATTTATATTCCGCGGTACTCTAAATAAACAATTATCAATATTGATAGCATCCTCAATATGTGATATAGTCCATATATTAAAATATTTTTATAACTGATTCATCAGTTTAGCGTCAAATTCATTAATTTGCGCATCATTTTTGCAATTTTGACGATATTTTCGTCAACCTATTGCGACATATCGCCAAAGTGACGATATTTAGTAAGAGACTTCGAAAAATTATATTTATAGAGTTGCTTCCTGCTCAAATATTAAAAATAAAGGACACTATAACCTTTCTACCATCAGCTATTTGTGACAAAAAATTTGCATTCGAACAATTAATCTCTTGTATTCATGACAGTATTATGTGTAATGTAAGAAAACTTTTCAAATGTGTTGGTTGTGTTGCTTAAATTGAAGATCAAAATTGCCTTGAATTTCTTTACAGTACTTCATTAGAAATGTACAACAGTGTGCATGAACAAGTACTTCTAGATCTTGACATTAATAACATAGCAAAGAAAATTTTGTTACGTGGTGAAGAAGCCTTTTACTGGAAGACGAATCAATGCTTTATGCATAATTAAACTTTCTTGTTATTTTTGTTTTTGTAAATTTACTTATTTCAGTGTATGCAAAGTATTCTGGTTTAAGTGAGCTTTAAGTTCATAGTTTGGTAAAAACAGGGGAACGATTTAATACTTCTACTCTGCAAAAGAGTATATTACGGATTCTTTTTTTATATGAGTCCTTCTCATCAAATACAAACGAATTGCACTTCGAATTTGGAAGAAATGTAAATGATTTGAGATAATTAGATTGACAATTAGAATTTCACGAAAATTTACATTACATGGAGCATGGCCCCCACAAGGGGGTGGCTAGCACGGCTAGAGCCAGGGGGCTAGGGACAAACGGATGTGAAAGGAGGCCTGGCGCCTTTCAGGGTTTTTTCTAATTGACTAATTGTCAGCTGCTAAAAAAAATGTTATTTAGTAATAATAAGTTCTAAGAAATGGGGCCTCAGTGCCAAAATGGAGTAAACAAAAGGGGCATTTGTTTACTCCAAAGGATCTGCCCTATCAACTTTCAAAATATTTCTTTTCCTTCTTCCTATTTGGAAGTGCGTATAATTATTTTAGCGTTATATTATGTTTCGGTTGACCCTGAGAATAGACACCCCCTCCCCCCACCACCCCACTCATTTTTCAAAGTACGATCCAGGGCCAAGTTGGCGCGATTCTTCGGGTTACAATTTCATTCTGTATACTTCGCCAATCTGATATAGCCCACGACTTCTGGTAACCAACGGACATCCAATCAGCGCGCGACTGTTTGGGAATCTGCATTTTAATAGGTAGTAAATATTTCAATAGTACTCTGTGTATTTCATCAGAATTTCTTCGAATGTTCCTTCCGGAACTTCTTTGGAATAAATCTTTCTCGATCGAATGTACTGAGCGTTATATCTGGAACTGCTTTGGAATAAATATTTAAAACATTCCTCGTAATTTATATACATTAACATTTTACGTAAATTTTCAGTAGATATGCAGATTTTTGTAGATATAATTTGATTGGAGTGTGAAACGTATTCCTGTTGAAGACCCAGACCCTGTGTTGAATGTAAGCGTATGTTCAAGAAAACGTGTGTCCGGTATGGATGTATCAATATTTTTGGATTGCAGAGTGAAACGTGCTCCGTTACATACAGGTTAGTTCTTTTATTTATTCGTTCCGTGTTTTGAAATTGTCTTTTGTATTTTCCCGAGTTTTTAAAATGGTTCTCCTAAGTATTGATTTTTGTTAAATTTCGTTAAAGTACAATGTTTTTTGTAAGTTCTGTTTTTTCTTAATTTTAGTTAGAGTACGATCTTTTTTCTAAGTATCGTGTTTTCTTAAATTTTGCTTAAGTATAATGTTTTCTTAAATTTTGTTAAAGTACTTGATGCAATTTTGTACTTAGAAAAAAGAGTGGGGGGTTATTCTCAGTTTTTACCTTATGTTTCAGCTATGCTAACGTTAGAGAACTCAACTCCTTCACGAATCGTTAAATAAACGTCTGACAAAATTTAAAAAATAAAACTTGTAGCTTCTTTATACAATTTTTTTAAAGTTAATTTGAAAATTTTTTATACTTCAGTTAAGTATACTTTATACCAACCAAAGATGAAATATACAATTTTTACTAAGGCAGATGATGTTTACTTTAAAATTAATTTCCTTGTAGTCCGTAGAGAACTCATCATCAACACAAGCAGATGTAAAATTTTGTTTAGGTTAAATTATTTAAGAAAAAAAATAACAATTTGCAAAATATATTCCATTTTTTTTTAATATTATAATTTTACTTATCCGTGTTTAATTTTGTAAATTAATTTCGCTTCTTTTTGTTGTTTATACTTGAGAGAAAAATTATAAGTTTCTCCCTAAGCATTTAACATGAATTTCATCATATTTTGTGAAAGGACCCCCCACCCCCACCCCCACCCCACATACACACACACCAATACTTTTCAAATACTAAAAGCAAGTACAAGATACATATTTTACTACTCAGCACATTTTCAAAAAAATTTTGTATTGTTTAAATTTGTAAAAGTAAGTACAACACACATAAAAAGAATATACAGTAAGAACTCTGGCATTTAAAATGTATTTCTTAAATGTGAAAGAATTTCAACAGTTTAACAAAAACTGTTTGTCAATCGAAATCTCATAGCTCTATTAATCAAAATATTCTTCATCTGCGAAAAGATAATCGGTGAAAAAAAAGTGTTTATAAAGCACTATGTTAACTTACTTCGTATTAACTATTGACTTCGATTGGTCCAGTGAGGTTCCGCCTTAACTCCACCCCTCAGTCCATCAAAGTATAACGAAACCGAATTCCGACGCCTTCATAGTACGGTCATCGCAGCCTTCCGTAAATGACAAGGTGGAATAATATGGATTTCGGAATAGTGAGAAAATAATTTCGGGCAGTTGGTGATAGGGCCTCAGGACGGACCGAATTAAAAGCGGTGTGACAAATAATAATGGAGTGAAAAATAAAAGCCCGGAGTAGGAGCAGATCCTGAGCAGGGGGAAGAAGTTAGATGGTCAATAGACCTTCAAATTTTGAAAAACGTCAGGACAGCTGAAGTAAGAGCGATAATTTAGAGTTTTCTATTTTCGCTGTTGGCTCTATTAGTATCGGCATTATTGATATAATACCTGTATAAGGAGAAAGAAATATTAATATGTTGAAATTTTTATTAATTATTGTCAACAACAGGCATTTCGTGTTTTAGTGGTTTCCTTGTTTCTACAAAAGTCTATTTAAGATTGTCTTTAGACATCACATCTTCCGTACAAGTTAAATCAATATGTCAAGCTCAAATTACAAACACACATCTGGCTCTCAGAAAAAAAAAATTCAAGCTGAACGGCAAGTAAAGGAGTTAGAAGGCCTCCAAACTATAAATAAGTTTCTTAGATTAGAAATACAAGGAAAAAGTATACCACAGACCCCCTGTCCCGGTTTTTTACCTAATACTACAATTTCTATTGATACCAGGCCTACGTCAATCTGTACAATATTTGCTGGTAAATATAATGAGACTGCTGAACTTTCCGTAGCTGAACCAGAGAATCATAATTTAGAAAACTCCTGTCATCGAAATGTTGAGAGTGAAGAGCCAGTTACAGTTAAATATTCAGTCATAGGCTCAATTGAGCATTCAGAGATAAAATATGATGACCCTGGAACTTGGCCGGAAGCAATCCCAGATAATCTGCTACAAAATGTTGTTTTATTTCATGTCAGATTTAATAAGCTTCAAAGTCTATCCAAGGCATTTCCCAAAGACCTTGAGAGTAAACAATTTCATGATTCTTTGCTTTACACCAAAACAACAGATATGAGGACAAGGCAACAGTTTCCACGAGAATGGTTAGCGTGGAGTTCGTTAAAAGAGACTCTTCACTGCCCCCCGTATCGTCTTTTTTCCGACAAGGCTAGAAAAAATCTTACAAATGTAAGTCGATCAGCTAGAGAAGAATTTTCGCCAAAAACAAAATCTTGGAAGAGGTTATATGACATTCTGCCCTCTCACGAGAGCAGCTACGAACACAGGAAGAATTATTTAGCTTGGAAGTCTTTTCAACTGTCTTTACAAGGAAATGGGATCGATAAGAATTTGCAACAGCAAATACAGTGTGAGGCAACAAAGTGGAGGACAATTCTTCAAAGGATTTTGGATATCACATTATTTCGATCATCTAGAGGATTAGCTATTCAGGGGGAAAACATGAAAATTGGAGACTGTCACAATGGTAATTTTTTTTTAGGCTTTTTAGAATTGCTTGGAAAGTACGATGAAGTAACACGTAAGCATCTAGCTAAAGTTGAAAAACTACAGTTGGAAGGAAAAAGTATGAACGGTCGAGCACATTATTTATCGCGGTTTTCTCAAAATGAGTTTATTTCTCTATGTGGTGAGAAAATTCTCAGAACCGTTCTTGATCAAAGACAAGAAGTAATTTTTACGGACTTATCGTAGATGCAACACCGGACATCTCCCACGAAGAACAAAATGTTTTGATCCTTCGGTATGTTTTTTGGAACCTAGAGACCAGCGAATTTAAAGTATGCGAGCGTTTTATCAAGCTCATGAACTTCACTGGTAAAACGGGAAAGAAGATTACAGAGGAAATACTTTTAACTCTAGAAGCACATAACATAGCTCTTGAAGACTGCTGGTCTAAAGGTTATGACAATGGCGCAAATATGCGTGGACCAATAAATTGTGTCAAGACCAGAATCTTGGGAAAAAATGAAAGTGCTCTCTTTTCTCCTTGTGGAGCACATTCATTAAATCGGGTCGGAGTGAACGATGCAAAAATGAATGCGGATGTTTTAACATTTTGTGGGAATGTTGAGAGTTTCTATTCCTTTTTCTCCCACAGTCCTGCGCTCGGAAATTCTAAAAAAATCATGTTCCGTTATCTCTTCAAAGTCTGTCACAAACAAGGTGGAGTAAAAGAATTCAAGCTGTGAGCCCCATCGTCAAGCATTATCCCGGTGTACTGAATGCCCGGTGTACTTGAGGAAATGGCTACAGACTTGACTCCATCAACACACAACACCATCAAAGGACTGAAGAAATACTTCAGATCCTTTAAGGGCCTGCTAACAACGTCAATTTGGCATAAAATACTGTCAAATATTGATCAAAAAAATGTCATTATACAAAGTAAGGGAATATCACTCAACGTGGAAACTCATCTTGTGAGAGACTTAACAAAAGAGATGCAGCACTTTCGGGACTCATGGGAAGAAATTCTTCAAGAGGCAAAACTGGTCGCTGAAGCAGTAGGAATATCATTTGACTTTCCAAAGAAGAGAAAACCATCAGGCAAGTCTTCGAGAAGAAGTGCTGATACTGAAACTGAAGCACTCGAATCAGATGAAGAATTCAAAACTACTGTGGTTATCCCTGTATTGGATTTTATAGTGTTTGATTTAAAGTCACGATTTGAGGCTGCTGAGTCATTTGCCAAGCATTCTGCCTAGTCTTAAATTTTGCAGACATGGACAATGATCAATTAATAGTGAAAGTGAAGTCCCTTGGGGATAAATTCAAAACCGACTTGTCAGAGGACCTTTTAGAAGAAATTTTGCATGTGAAAAGCATTCACGCCACTGTTTTCTGAGAAAATTCTGTCTTCTGAAATTGAAATTGAATCTGGAAATTCTGTCTTCTGAATCTGAGAAAAATCCATTAAGGCTTCTTAACTCTATTTATAACAAAAAAGTTCAGGGTATATTTGCTAATTTCTGTCTTGCGATTCGACTTTTTTGTACTATACCAGTGACTGTTTTTTCAGCTGAAAGGTCATTTAGCATGCTGGCCAATTCACTGAAAAGCTGGCAGAGAAGCACAACAAGCCAAGAGAGATTAGACCTAGCTATTTTAGCCATTGAAAATGAGCAAGCTAAGAAGGTTGACTTTTCTGATGTTATAGTTAAATTTGCTCAGAAAAGGCTAGGAAAAGTACAATTATAAAGCAATCTCCTTTGTAATTTTTTATATTTTTTAATAATTTCCAATTTTCTGTAAAACGTTTTTCATGGGTTGCTGTTTATCATACTGATTCAGTATGATAAAGTATGATAAGGTATAGATTCAGTATGATATCCAAGGGTCCGCAACCCATAGGGGGCCCTTAAATAATTTTGGCCAGGGGACCCGTCCTAGGATGTGGGGACCATGACATGGAGTGCTGCTATCCAAACACGTTCAATACACACTTTCGGTAGTTTAAGGCATTTAATGTGTAAATTGAAAAGTATTCAACATTTCTTATTTTAATTAAACCAAAATATTCGATAATATTCCATAGGTACCGAACACAAAATTTTAGGTAATCCATTGCCTTGTTTTCATTTAAATTTATCTATAGTTTTGCTTCAACAATTTTATTAAAAATGCACCACACATTATTTTATAAACTGCAATTTACAAAAATCTTCGGCAACGGAAAAAAATTATATTGTTCTAATGACTCATACCTTCAATTTGTTCATATATTGAAAGTTATAATATGCACCACTTATATCGTAGAGGTATTTTATATATAATTAATTCATTTGTTTAATTAGTGCATTTTTAAAAACAGCTTCTTCCAGATAGCTGTCCCAGAAAGGGTGCAGTGAAATAAAATGATTAATTTAGGTTTTCCTCGACTGATCTATTTAGTAGACCCTAATGTTCCTCACAGGTTGATGTAATTATAATAAATGTACGTTATTTTGTACATTTTTTCAGGTTCCGCTTTTAAAAGGGGAAGCACATGGAAGTTTCTGTCGTTTGAAAATTAAACATAGACAATAAACTTAATTTTAGAACAAAATTGAAGGTGGAAAATATTGACAATATCGACCAATACCATATCACTACACTGTATCTTGCTATCAATTATTATTGTTATTAATAAAAATTACGACAAATAGAGTGTCTTTATAATCCTACATTCCGTGACTTCGTGATTACAACATTAATTATCTTTTGTTCCAGGTGATAATAAGAATGTATGTGCACATCTTTAAAAACCAGAAAAATTTATTTTGCAGCAAAAGTTAATGTGTGACCAACTATTGACTAAAATGATTCATGCATATACACAAGTTTGTTACCGTTTCTGTTTGGCCGACTCTGGGGTTAAATCTATTAATGATAAATTTATGTTGGTATTACAATGTGGTAATGCTATTATTATAATATGGGTATGCATTTATGATAATCCAACGGGACAGATGATGAAATCTGAATTCAGTTCCTTACATTTTGCGGCAGTCATTTCCGTTTACAAATTCCCTGCTGACTGTTTTGGTATATTTGTTTATTGTTCTTGAAAAATGGCAAATTTATTATTCTGGCAAATACTTGATATTATGCATAGCAACGAATATAGCTCTATTGGGAAAAGTGCAATATCTCCAAATGACTTTAAGTCAACGACCACTCATTTAAAAATTGTATAAATGTATTTGTACGAATATTTTGCAAACACTGAATAAACTATTCTTATTACTCAGTATGCAAGAATGCTTATAGAAATAACAGAGAGAGAGAGAGAAATATAATTTTTAAATTTAAATTTCGTTGCGATGAAAAAAATTATCTTATAAAATTAAAGATTTTGAAAATTCATCGACACGCAATGGTATGCTGAGGACTAACAGTTACGCTAGGTTAGGTGCTATAGGCTACACTGGATTGGGTGCTAAGGGCAACACTAGATTAGGTGCTAAGATCTACACCAGATTGGGTGCTAAGGGCGATGCTACATTAGGTGCTAAAGCCTATACTGTATTAATGTCTAAGTGCTACACTAAATTAAGTTTTAAGAGCACAATGCTAAAGTCTACATTAGATTACGCCAGATAGAAAGGTTCAATTCTCTAAGAGGTAGAGAAGATGTTTTCAATACAATACATTACGTTTTCTCCCGAAACATATCTTCCAATTTGAAATAAATGCAAAATGGATAAACTAATGTAACCAAAGGATTCAGTTTCCGTACTCCTCTATTTTTTTAATACAATCTGTCAGGTCACAAAACATGTTTGACTATTTTTGTGTTAATTTTTAATTTTACTATTTTCTATTTATTTTTTCATGGTTTTTCTTTTAGCTTCAAAAACACTAGGATGCCGTCCGAAAAAAATAGTTGACTCTATATTTTCTTGAGATCTTTTTATTATTTTTTCTTCTTTTATAATTTCAAGTTTTCCCTTTCAATTTACACATCAGTGCACACAAGCATTTAGTGCTCGACAAATAATCACGTTCGACGAATACGCACGTTAGATGAATACGCATGAATACGCACTCGTGTGTATACTCGGAAGGATGTGAATACGAACGAATTGAATATACGTGTATATGATATATACGAGTACACGATATGCGAGTATACAGACATAAATATATACTCAGCGAATACGCATGTTCGTTTGAGATATTTTCATCTTTCGCCGTCGTTCCAGAGATCATTTTTCTCTATAAATGATCGTTTCTTGCCGTATACAAGCGTTACTTATTTTCAGAAAAATAAAAGAGAAAAATCAGAAACTTCATACACAACTCATATACATTTTTCAAAAGCTAAATAACAAACTCTTAGTTGCATAAATCCTATTAAGTGGATTTGTATGCAGAACACGAACACTATATTCAGGACGGTGGGATGGACCATAATGTATATCCACAAAAATAGAACATAGTAAGTAAATTTAGCATATATACATTGGTACTAAATAAATTGCATTACCCCCCGAGAAATTCAGTATTTCCAAAATGAATGTTTAATATAGCGTAACAAACTCGAATGTTGCATCCTATTTTTGGTGCATTGACACTTCTATGAATCTTCCAAGTATCATTGCCTTCTAGCCATTATTATGTGACTGTTGACATTACGCCATGTCATCTCGAAACTTTAATTTAACAAACATTTTTTTTTCAAAGTATTAAAAGCCCTTTTTTATTTAGTATTGAATAAAATAATAATATGACATATTTCTCCTTATTTCGCATTTTTCCACATAGAAGATTTTAAATAAAAAATTGCTTACATTAAAGCATACCCTTCTCTGTGACATTTCATCAATATGTGAAACATTATATGTCGCTTTAAATGTACACACTATACAGTTCTTCTCTCCATAAAAGTGATGGAAATATGTGAGTGATGCAATTTTTTGAACACCACTGAAATATGTATTCTTTTAATTAGTTCTGAAACTCTAATTATATGGCTGAATATAATGACATAGAATGAAAAGTGGTGTTGTAGGGTATTTTTGAATAAAAGCAAGCCGAATCTCATGGCAAATTCGCGAAAACCAAAGAACGCCTTAATAATACGCACGCTTATTAAAAAAATTAAAAATGTGCCGATGGCACACGTGGTTATGACACGATCATTATCCTTTGTTAAACACTTAAATTGTAAAAAAGTTCTGAAGTGAACTTTTAAAAACTAATTAAAATTGCTTTGTTTTGGAGTAAGTGGCAAAGTAACAGTTCCTTAAACTAGAGGGGAAAATTTTGTTACTATTATTATTTAATAAATTAACGCCCGAGAACCATCCACCTTGCGCTAACCACTGGGCCGTCCCAAATTTGCGATAATCTGTTTGTTAGCTTCTGACTTTCATTGATTAGAAAAATTGTACAGAAATTGATTCAATTTCCTCAAGATAATTTGCCGATCGAGAGATATAGCTCTGCATGTAAGAAAAAAAGAAAGATTTCAATATCACGAGAACGGCTTGTGCGAACAACTAAACAATGATGCTAAGTAATTTTGGGTTATAATTACATATAAATCATTCACTCCTTTGATAATTGCGAATTTATTTGTTTTGCATTTTTTTCAGTTTTAATCATAAACGAATCAAGAAAATAAATGTTGTGAAGCTACTAAAACGAAATATAAACTATATTATAAAACTATTAAAACTATTATAACCACTGTTTTTCTTATATTAAATGATGTCTCTCGTTTATAAAAATGGAATCACAAATACATTATCTGTTTTCGTAACATATTAATGGTTTTAGTCTTTTGCATATGCATCGTCCATTTTTATGCATCGTCCATTTTTTGGTCTTTCATAAACTCTGCGATTAAACATTTATTCAATTTTCAAACACGCTTATTCCTATCTGCCACCGAATAAAGTTAGGTTTAAATAAATGTAGTACAAATAGAGCTAGAAAGAAGAAATTAGAACTTCTATGCATGATACCCTTGAAAATGCCAAAAGAATTTGAGAATCTTATGTTGCTGTCGCTAGTGTTAGTAAGAAACTGATATTGTTACTTGACACAGCAGAAAGACGTAGTATTTAGTACACGTAATTTCAATTATTTTTAAATTAAGGGTTCCCTAATTATGAGTATAATTAAGCAGCATTTTTTCACAGTCGTAGGATAGAGTACAGAATATATAGAGATACAAATATATTGAATAATATTGAATAATTTTGAATACGTAGAAATACTCTTCATTGTTTCTGTTCCACCTTGCATTTAACTAATAATTTATTTTTACAAAATTGGCAGACAATATATTTAGCCTTTCGGCATAGAAATGCATACAATGCAGGACTGCTTATCTTATCCCAGCGCCATCTGTATTATTATCTCAAACGACATCGTGTTTCCTTAATATAAAGACTTAAGTCTTTACCTCCATGGTTGTAACCTTAAAATTTCAGAATTTCATCAATAAGGGCATTCCATTTGTTTTACTCTATGGAATGAACAGTAATAATTAATATCTGGATGGGTGGCCATGGCGTTCAAAATGTTTGAAATTCTCTATATCTTCCAATTTCTATTTTGCGGCAAAATTACTGTTTCGTCATATTTTCAATTTGAAATTTTGTATTTTGGCAGCGTTTTGGTAATGTGTTTTGCAATGTTTTATATTTCTGCGTATGTCTACTTGAATAGAATAAGAATATTGACATACTGGCAATTATTCAGAATGTTAGACCATACGAATATACTAAACGATTAAAATGTTATCTACTTTTCCTTTTTTATATGAAGTACAAACCGCGAAACAAGACATCGCTATGGTTATTGTTTCCTTGATCAATTCAGCCCAAGTGGAGCTCTGCAGTACAATTTCAATTTCCGCTACAAACATTTCCGACTGTAATGGAATAAAATGCATGTGGGTCTGTTTGTGCGCGCATCCATACGTACTGGTCAATGCACGCATATAATCATGCACGCATGTGTTTATTCTTATGTTCGACCCTCCAGACTTTTCGACTCAAACATATATTGGCTTATATAATAAGTTGAAGACTTCTGGTTTTTAACTATAATGAAAATTCTGAGTCTGAAAACTTTCCCAACAGCCTGTAAATTATTTTTTCTCTAAAAGCCGTACTGCAAGTACTTGTGTATTCAATAAAATTTTTTAATGTAGTAGAAATTTTTAAGAAACTCAAACGTGTATTTTAGCATGACATGAAAGATTTATTTTGCACATATTTTTAGCAATAATCCCTGGCGTTTAATAATAGTTCACACTGCGTGCGCAAAACCGAATTTCAAAAAGTTATCTTGTATATCACATTTCATACAGTGATTAATAATTGCAAAAAAATAAGGAAACAGTTTTCTCTGGCAGAGGAGAATTCAAGCAGATCAACAAGTCTAAGTGTCCGGCAATTACATTCCGTATAATCCACTACATCATCCGGGGCAGGTAACAGAACTATCACCACTTCTGAGTATACCGCTGGTTAAGCAAAATCTAATTTAATGTGCCTGCAGGATATATGTGGTAGGTAAAGATATGTTACTTTGTTTACTTGTGCTTTAATAATTTGTCTTGTGTTCTTTAACTAAAATTTCCTTCTTCCCCAAATTTCAGTAATAGCAAATTTGAAAAATCAGATGTGGGCAACACATGACTTTCCTTATATAATATAATGAATTTTCTATGTTTACTTTTAAAAAAATAGGTTTTTCTTATAGTAGATACTAATATTCTTTCCAAGATACTGAATTTTCAACTATTAGTCGTCATTTTCATTGATTTAGCGTCATTTTTATCCATTTGGCGAGATTTTCATTAATTTGGCAGCATTTAAAAAAGTCGCCAAGTTGGCGACATTCTGCCAAATCCGTCGCCAAAATCTCGCCAAGCGTTATGGACGAAGAAATAAGTTAATCTTACAGCAGATAAATGACTCTTGGCGTTCAAATACAAAAGTATTACTCAAAGTATCTTTTTCCATGAATGGAACGAGCTAGATCCACGAGAATGATGTCATCCAATTTATCGTATGGTATTACATATGAAAAGTGAACATGTTTCTCAATAGGAAATATTTTTTTTACTTTATATGACTTTCTGATAATTTTTTATAAAAATGTGCAATATCTCGAGAACGGTTTGTGTTAGCATTCAAAAATTTATGCTAATCGTTTTCTAATGAAAAATTACATAATAAATGTCTATTTGCGTAACTTTATTAGTGGTTTTGATTTTTTGATGATTATCTCAAAATTTTATTCGAAAATTTAGGGGGGTTCTGAACATTCGATTGCGTATAAAAACAATAGTTCTTCCAGTGTTTACGGATTGTGATTTTTATACCAAGTTTGGTTCGAATCGGTCCATTCGTTCGCCAGTTATCGTCTCCACAGACTCACTGACACACACACACACACACACACACACACACACACAGACATCACTTCAAAAATGTTTGATTCGTGATCAGGGATGCTTGAAACGTGCTCTCCCGTCGAAAACTAGAATTCGAATTTTTGACCCCGTCACAATACTTTCCTTATACATTATGTATATAAGGAAAGTTAAAATTACATGTTGTATACTTTTAATTAAATTATTGAAACAAATTTAGCTGTAGTTTATTGAAATTGCTGTAAATGTCATAGACAACTGCGTTCTTTATGAAGTTACGCTAAAAAATATTTATCTAAAACCCAAGCAAATTGCAACAAAAACACATTTCAAAACTATCAAAATTTGATCAGTTCTCAAAATTTGAGTCTACTTAATATTTTCCTCTCAATTACGCAAATAATGATTATATAATAAACGTCAGGACATATTGCTAAAACGGTTTATAGTGATCTGCATCATCACCTCTTTAGCCATTCAGACCTGACAAAATTATTAATTTCTGTTTGATAATTGTTCTATCACAATTTGAAAAAATAAATTAATAATTTAATCAGTCTATCATTTGTTTTTGAAAACCACTTAAAATAATGGATTTTCCTCTTTAATAATTAATATTTTCCTCTCAATTACGCAAATAATTATTATATAATAAACGTCAGGACTTATTGCTAAAACGGTTTATAGTGATCTGCATCATCACCTCTTTAGCCATTCAGACCTGACAAAATTATTAATTTCTGTTTGATAATTGTTCTATCACAATTTGAAAAAATAAATTAATAATTTAATCAGTCTATCATTTGTTTTTGAAAACCACTTAAAATAATGGATTTTCCTCTTTAATAATTAATATTTTCCTCTCAATTACGCAAATAATGATTATATAATAAACGTCAGGACTTATTGCTAAAACGGTTTATAGTGATTTGCATCATCACCTCTTTAGCCTTTCAGACCTGACAAAATTATTAATTTCTGTTTGATAATTGTTCTATCACAATTTGAAAAAATAAATTAATAATTTAATCAGTCTATCATTTGTTTTTGAAAACCACTTAAAATAATGGATTTTCCTCTTTAATAATTCATATTTTCCTCTCAATTACGCAAATAATGATTATATAATAAACGTCAGGACTTATTGCTAAAACGGTTTATAGTGATCTGCATCATCACCTCTTTAGCCTTTCAGACCTGACAAAATTATTAATTTCTGTTTGATAATTGTTCTATCACAATTTGAAAAAATAAATTAATAATTTAATCAGTCTATCATTTGTTTTTGAAAACCACTTAAAATAATGGATTTTCCTCTTTAATAATTAATATTTTCCTCTCAATTACGCTAATAATGATTATATAATGAACGTCAGGACTTATTGCTAAAACGGTTTATAGTGATCTGCATCATCGCCTTTTTAGCCATTCAGACCTGACAAAATTATTAATTTCTGTTTGATAATTGTTCTATCGCAATTTGAAAAAATAAATTAATAATTTAATCAGTCCATCATTTGTTTTTCAAAACCACTTAAAATAATGGATTTTCAAAAGAAATTTTTTCATTTGAAGTATAATTAAAATCAAACTTGGTTCGAAATAACAGTTGAATGCTCGAAAAGTCTTTTGCTAAAACATAAGTATGTTTCAATCATAAAAACAAGAAACTGGTTGTTATCTTTTACGAGTTATTGTTTCAGTCACAAAACATACCATATCGCAGTAGAGGGTATAACACGTTTTGTTCCAATAGTAGTTTACGGGACAGCCGGAGAAGTGTCCACGAAACACAAATCACTCTCCTCTCCTGATAATATATTGAATGACTATGCTACTGTGCTTTTGCCTAAAATATCTTAATCTCAGGCATGGAACGCCTTAAAATCTGGAGTATGTAGAATGCGAAAATTTTAAATTTCTGAAAAATTCGAAGGGGTAAGAAAAGCACATAACTTTGGAACAGATATTAAAAATTTTGTCTGAGATAAATTTGAATCAACTAGCTATCGTGAATTTTTTGCAAACTATAACGTCTCTTATACACCAAATTTTGAAAATGCGGAACAATTTCAAAAAGTCTGTTTTCTTTGTTATGTATGCTAAGTATTCTCATTTAGCTGAGCTAAAATTGTAAAATATGGTAAAAGAGGATCCATTTAATTCTACTGGAGTGCAAAATGGTATATTACAAAGTTTCACTTTATATGAATATTTCTCATTAAATACAGACGAATTGCACTTCGAATGAGGTGAAAATGTAAATAAATTGAGATAATCAGAATGAAAATTTGATTTTCAGGGATATTTATATTATAAAAGGTACTACGATCCAAATACGCTCAATACTAACTTTCAGCTGTTTAAAGCATTTAATGTGTACATTCAAAAATTTTCAACACATATTTTAATTAGACCAAAACATACAATAATATACCATTAATACGAAATGCAAAATTTAGCTATCCTATTGCCTTGTTTTCATTTAAATTTTTCTATATATTTGTTTCAACAATTTTTTAAAAGGATGCCACATAATATCTTACAATGTGCTAATTACAAAAACTTTCACAATGGGAAAAAATTATATTGTTCTGATGACTGGTAACTTCCATTTGTGCATAAATTAAAAGTAATGATATGCACCACTTATATCGTATAGGTATTTTATATATAAATAACAAATGTGTTTAATCAAAACATAAAAGAATGCCATATGGGAGTTCTAGAAAACCTACCCGAAAAGGGTATCGCAAAATACGAATGATTAGATTACGTTTACTTCAAGTTCTTCATTGTAGTTACAAAAGCCATCACGTTATTTTGTCTATTTTTTCTGGTTGGATTTCGCTTTAAAAGGGGGGAGTCCATAAAACTTTCTTTCGTTCAAAAATTAAATATAGTCTAAAAACTTCGAAATTATCCAGTGTAGCAATATTTTTAACTCCCTTCCAGTAACAGAATATCGACCAGTATATCACTAGACTGCATCCTGTTATCAATTATTATTGCTCAAAATAAGAATTACGACAAATAGTATCCTTATAATCCAACATTCCGTGATTTTATGAATACAGAAGGTCGTTTGCACTTTATGGAACCGATTTTGATAATTTATATTTATGCATAAATGTCGTGTTTCTTGCGGCGATTTGCTTCTATCCGATAGCCTCGATTTTTGACTAGCTCGAATTTTCCATGAAAATAAACTTTTTCTTAGCCCCATCATATCAATTTTATCCAACTTCACTTGGGTAGTGTTACAAAGTCCATTCAGTGTTCTTAGATGCCGTTTTCCTAAGGCTCGTTTTAACGAACAGAAAGTTTAAATATCCATAGGAGAAGTGTCAGTTGATTTAATAAGTATTTCATTAAATGGGATACATTTTATTCATGTTTCTGATTCTTTCTTTGCTAAATGTGAGGCAGTTGACTTAGACGTGTGACTACAGGATTTGTCCATATGAAGATCAACTTTATTGATGTCCTTTCCATATAGGGCTGGGATTTCTTCTTCAAAAATTGGTTCTAAAATATTCTGCTGATAGTAGAGTGAATTAATTTTAGCTTTACTTGAGACATTTTTTAGTTTTAATTTACCGTTGTCACAAAATCCTACAATTGTAATGTATCACTTTGGGAACTTTTCAGTACATTGGCGAAGCCATTTCGTACGGTCATTTTCGTCATTTGAGCAATAGAAAACTGCTCTTTTTACTTTCTTTATATACATATAATATATAAGAAAATATTAGGAAGTGTCAAATATTCGAATTCGAGATTTCTACGGGAGAGCACGTTTCAAGCATCCCTGAACACGAATCAGACGTTTTTGAGATGATGTTTATGTGTGTGTGTGTGTGTGTGTGTGTGTGTGTGTGTGTGTGTGTGTGTGTGTGTGTGTATGTGTGTGTGAAAGTATGTGTAAGTGTGTGTGTGTGTGTGCGTGTATGAAAGTATGTGTGAGTGTGTGTGTGTGTGTGTGTGTGAAAGTATGTGTGTGTGTGCGTGTGTGTGTGTGAAAGTATGTGTGTGTGTGTGTGTGTGAAAGTATGTGTGTGTGTGTGTGAAAGTATGTGTGTGTCAGTGAGATTTTAGAGACGATAACTGACGAACAAATGGGCCGATCCGAACGAAATTTAGTACAAAAATTACAATCCATGAATACTGGAAGTCCATTGTTTTTATACGCAATCGAATGGTCAGTACCACCCTAAATTTTCAAGTGAACTTTTGAAAAAATCATCAAAAAATTAAAACATTTAATAAAGTTACACAAATAGTCATTTCTTATATAATTTTTCATTAGAAAACGATTGAAATAAATTTTAGAAAGCTAGCATGAACCGTTCTCGAGATATTGCACATATTAAAAGAAATTATCAAAAAATCATTTGAAATAAAAAATAATATTACCTGTTGTGAAATATTTTCACTTTATATAAGTAATATCATGCGATAAATTTGGTGCCATAATTCTCATGGATATAGCTAGTTTCATTCATGTGAAAAGATACTTTAGGTAATACTTTTGTATTTAGCTGCAAAAAGTCATTTATCTGCTACAAGAATAACTTATATCTCCTACCATACCGCTTGGAGAGATTTTGGCGGAATATCGCCAACTTGGCGGCTTTTCTAAATGCTGCCAAATTAACAAAAATGTCGCTAAATTAATAAAAATAACGCTAAATCAATGAAAATTACGACTAGATGATGAAAGTTCTAGGAAAGACCATAAGCGTAAGCTATAAGAATAACACATTTATCTTTCCTTTCGTCCATCCGTAACGTTTGGCGAGAATTTTAGCAGGATGTCGCCAACTTGGCGACTATTTTCAATGTTGACAGAAATGACAAAAATGTCGCCAAAACGATAAAAATGACGCCAAATTGGAAATAATGTCTCCCAAATTCTGATTTCCGTCATATGACGGGCATACCTTCTAGTATATAAGAAGTACTCTTCTCTCCGTTGGTCTGTAACACTTCGTGATGCATTTCGCAAACTCAGCGAATAATTTAACAAATTATTTCCAACTTGACGATATTTCGCCCCTGATTGACAAAAATATCGTCAAAATTGCAAAAATGACGTTAAATTAATAAAAATTACGCCTAACTGATGACGTAATTATTAAGATATTTTAATGTATAGACTATATCTCTAATTGAGGATGCTATCAATACTGATGAATGTTTATTTCGAGTACAAGGTAATGGAGCATTTTGAAATAGTTTTACAAGTTGTCATCCGGAAAATCGCCAAAGGTACAATTCAACGATAAAAACACAGCGCCGTGGATCTTATACATTATTTTTTGACTGTACTACTAGTAAATTCATTGCATTATATAAGGAAAGTCATGTGTTGCCCACATCAGATTTTTTTGTTACAGTTACTTAAAATCACCCATGCTTCATCGAGTGTTACCAAAAATTTCCATTTATCAGTAGCTAGGTGTTTTTCATGTAATTTTCTACAGTTTGTTTTCCTTTCCGCAATATGCTTTGGCAAAAGCAGATGAACTTTAGATTTAAACATCTTTTTTAACTTCAAATCTTTATGAATGATTTTACTTACAGTGCCTGAAGACATTCCCAGTTTCGATGCAATGGATCTTTCGGGCGGTGAATTTTCTTTTAGGATCAGACTTTCTTGATATTTAGCTGCATTCGACCAGTCTTAGGATTAGATTTTGCGGCCATGTTTTGATTTTTTCTTTCAGCTAGACGTTTTTCTCTTTCAAATTCAATATATTAAAAATACATTTCTTTGAAATGCAATAACCTCGATTTCTATACCGCTATACAATTTATTAATACGAATATTTTTCCTCGGAAAACGCATTTACGTAAACTTTGATATATTTATCAATTTCAGGAGCCATTTTTAAAATACATCTTTTGTTCTACATTCCAATCAAAACAATAGCAGACGATTGTATTGAAAATGCCAGATCTTTATTTCAAAATACTAACGAGAAACATAAATACAAAAAAAGTTTCCATAAAGTACGAACGATCTCTGTACAATAATAACTTATATTGTGTCAGGTTCCAGTTGATAATAAGAATGTGTAAATGTGTATACACATGTTTGGAACCCAGAAAAAATAATTTAGAAGCAAAAGTTAATGAGACTTTTGACTAAAATGGTCTATGAATATGCAAAGATTGATAGGATAAGATTGATAGAATTGAAAATATATTGACCATATATGAAAAGATATATGACTACATAGAATTGACAATTATTATTTTAATTTATATATAAATAACTACCGAATATATTTTGCTGAAATTTTTTTATAAATTTTATGCGATAATTTAAATATTTTCTAAATATTTCGAAGCAATTTCTGAATTTTAACTTTGCTTAAAAAATGTTTGAAAAATTAGATCCGATAGGCTTCCCATGTATTTAACTTTTTCAACCTCGGTTCAATGGGGCGCGGTAGCCCATTGGTTAGCGCGCTGGAGTTGCACTCGGTAGGCCCGGGTTCGATTCCAGCCACTGCCAAAACTGCCGCCGTGTTCATGCGGAGTACGATCACGTTAAACATGTGGGTCCGAAAGTCCTTCGGAGAGGTTGGTGGTAGGGGAAGGAGGGTACGGTCCCTGTGGATGCCTCCCCCACTGGGTTCCGGTCTAAATAGGGTGGCACTTCCCGACCGTCCAAACTGTTACCTTACACCTTTCTGGTAGGTCGGACGGTCTGGGTTTCAACAACAACAACCTCGGTTCAATCCGAAAATAATTGGGTGATATTATTCATATACATTCCTATATGTCTCTAAGACCGTCTCAACAACATACTCAAATTTAATTTCGATAAAGTCATTTTTACAGCAGTTATCGTGCAAATGGACAGACAGACCGATAGAATGAATGAACAAAGTCATAAACATTTTTCAACTGCTTTGAAAAATGTTAAAAACGCGCTAACCACGATATTGAAGTAGATGGCTTAAAATTTGGAAATGTTAACAGTTATTTGTTCATGGTCTTTGGCATAGGCGCCGACTTTAAACATTATTGGGGGGTTCCATTTATTTTAAATCAAATAATCCGAGCATTTTTCAAAGGATTTAAGTCTAATTTAAATTTCATTCAATCAGCAACAATAAGACGTCTAAATTGCTAAATGGAGCAAATTACACTTAAGTACAAAAGTAAAAATTCTCCAGATAATTATTTATTTTATTTATTTCGCTTTTGTAGGTGCAACATTATTGTATACAATAAACAGATATTGTGTAAATTTCCAACTCAATTAATTATCTTTATAAAGATAACAGTAAATGTAAAATTTATTTTTTTTTACCAATGTTGAAAATGTCAACAAATTTCTCTTTCTCTTTGTATATATATATATATGTATTGTCACCACCGCAGATCAGTATAGTCCTGACGCTTATTCTATAATCACTCTTTGCGTAATTAAAGGGAAAATAGTAAGTAGACTCAAATTTTGAGAGCTGTTCAAATTTTGGTAGTATTTTAGTACGTTTCTTAGTTTTTTTGCATCCAACATAAGCAATTTTGAGCTTTAGATAAATATTTCGTAGCGTGCCATGGTGCAAAAAAACACTATTGTTCACACATTTCAATATTCAGCAGCCTTTTCGGCTCTGGTTTTCTGATAGAATATTCAATCAATGCACATAAAGTGGGTAAAAATATACCAAATACCATCCAAATATGAAAGTTTAGTTTTAAACTTAGAGGTACATTAGAATATTTTACTTTTAATTTATACTCTGATATATCATCTAATTTTCAACTCTCAAGAGGTTTTTAAAGAACACTGGCTCGTTTAACTTCAAATCATATTATTTAATAAACAAAATTATACATATATACACTTAAATTAAAACTAACAAATATCGCTTTCAATTTATCTCAAATACTTAACTAATATAACATAACGGTAAATAAATATTCTGTACTACTTATAATATTTCAGGAAACACCACACGGGTGTGTTTTGAAAAGAAATAGTGGTAGTTTGAGGAAGAGATTGTGCTAAGTATTTCACCAATGAATAATAACAAAAGTTAGACAGTTCTAAAATAAAGAATATAGACTGATAAATTTGGTATACAAAAAATAAATTGCATTACCGTTTACCCATTTTCCCTGAATGCAATTACTCTCAGTTTGATAAAGTTGCTAAAATATAAAATATAATAAATATGTTTATGAGCATACCAAGGTGCTAATTCACACAGTGGTCTACTATTTTATTGTTATTTTAAGTGCTGCAACCTATCCGGCGCTAGTGAAATATAAACCAAACGCAGTAAATTCATATGTGTGTATGTAAGTTCTTATGCTATTTGAGAAGAGATATAATTTTTGGCATACAATTAGTATTTTGTGAAAATCTGCTAAAAAAAAGAAAATTCAGTCAATTTAAGTTGCATGAGTTTCTGCACATCAACACATTTTAAATGACGCTTGACTAACTTCTTCAGGAAATGGATTTTGAGATTAGTGCAATATAGATACAATTAATTTGTAACCTCAGAGTAAAGCTATGGGATGACGCACAACAAAAGGTTCGAAATGTGTAGTAATTTAGTATAAAAGTACATGTGTAACATTTTTCTCTCTCAATCTTACAGATCAAAAGTCTTGAAAATTGAAGCGAATGTGATTCATTTGTTACTATAATGGAAAAATTTTAAATTTCGAAAAATTTAAAGTTTCGAAAATTTCAAAAGGTTTGAAATGTTTTGTAATTTGGTAAAAAAAATTTCTAAACTCTGAAGCTTGAAAACATCGAAAGTCTGAAAACTGGAGCAAATGTAACAAATTTGTTAATATAACGTGAATTTTATAACTTTTTGAAAAGAAAATTGAAAAATCAAATATTTGAAAAAGGGGAACATCACTTTGAGACAGAGACATAAAGTTTTCTGTTCAAATAAATGCAAATAAAGTAGCGATAGTGAATTTTTTGCAAACTATAGCAGCTCGTATACACTGAAAGTTGAAAATGCGGAATGTTTCAAAATTTCTTTTGTTTTAGGGCATAAGAAGTAGTCTCATTTTGAGCTAAAGTTTTAAAATTTGTTAAATAGGGAACAATTGAATACTTCTGCGACGCAAAATAGTATATTACAAACTTTCACCTCTTGCTCATCAAATGCAGAAAAATTGTATTTCGAATTTGGTGGAAATTTAAATAGTTCGGGATAATTAGACTGAAAATTCGAATTTAACGAATATTTACATTATATGGGGTGCTGCGATCCAAACACTTTCAATATGCACTTTCTACAGTTTAAGGCATTTAATGTGTAAATTCAAAAATTTTCAACACTTCTTATATCAGTTAAACCAAAATATTTGATAAAATTCCACGAATACTAAACGAAAAATTTCAGCTATTCTATTGTCTTGTTTTCATTTAAATTTATCTATCATTTTGTTTGCACAATTTTACTTAAAGTATGCCGCATAATACCTTATAAACTGTCAAGTACAATAATTTTGGCAAAGTGAAAAAATATACTGTTCTATTGACTCATAACTTAAACTTGTGCATAAATTAAGAGTAATAATAGCCACCACTTATATCGTAGAGTTGTATTATATGTAAATATTAAATCCATTTAATAGTCAATTCGCTGGACATGTGACGATCTAGAAAACTGTTCCGAAAAAGATACAGTGAAATAAAATGAATAGGTTAGGTTCTGCCTCGATACTGAAAAACAGTTTATTGGGGCCATTCTTAATTACTTTGAGATGTCTTATTCCAAAAGGTGAAATGTAACTTGCCGACATATATCACAGACAGATCAAAACATTAATAAACGTCAGAGGCTTATTGTTAAAAGGATGCTATATGTATGATCATTTTCTCTAATACCTCAGGACATGAAAACATCTAAACTTCGGTTCCAAATTTTCTATAGCATTACAAATATGTATTTAAATGGATAAGTACCTACAATATGGTATTTGGGGGAGGGTACATTTTAAAGGTCATATGGAAATTCTCAGGTTTAGAATTTTCTTTAAAGTATATTACAATTAGTTTTGAACATTATATGAACTAACCAAACTGTTTGAGTCAGCTGATATCTCGTGGATCGCACATGCAAACAAGCACATGTGTGCATACCCTTACAATCATGCAAGTACATAAGAACATTGACAAGTGCGTACGAACACGCTCACAAACATACGAACTTAAATATCATTCCATTAATTGTGATGAGGGCAAATTATACTGTAAGGTTCCCACCCAGGTTGAAATAATTACAATATCCATCAAGTTCTATTGTCTATTTCTTCAGGTCGGGCTTCATAATATTAAAGAGAAGTACATGAAACTTTTAATCATTTAAAATCCCATAATTTTATGGATATAACATTACTATGAACTATCTTCAGTTCCAGATAATAATAAGCATGTGTGTGCACATGTTTGGAAATTATAAAAAATTATGATTTTTATTACGTTGTGTTGACGAATGCGTTGATGGGCATGATGTGAATTACGAATGTATCGATGTGCAAAAAAACCTGTAATACAAAATTTCTGAATTTTAATTTTTGTTTCGGAGATTTTAACGAAATACTAATTTGTGCACCATTTTTTTAATATGTATCTCCTTCTTCAGAAATCGCATAAGAATTTCGAAAACAAAAATTCGAATCAGTAATACGAAATTCGACTCAGTCAGGTAGGTGTCCCTGTGGATGCCTCCCCCACTGGATTCCGGTCTAAATTGGGTGGCACTTCCCGACCGTCCAAACAGTTACCTTACACCTTTCTGGTAGGTCGGACGGTCTGGGTTTCAACAACAACAACAGTCAGGTAGGTCTTAGCAACAGTAAACCTTCGGGTCTGTCGTGTGGTCTGGGTTTTCAACACATCAACAGTCAGGTAGGTCTCAAGACACCTTGGGGCGAATTTTTTTAATTCGAATCTCGCAATTAATGGAATGCAGCTTTGTGAATTCTTCAATCATTTTTCAGAGCAAAATTTAATATATAAAATAATTGTTTATTAAACACCATTCATTATAATTATGTTTATATATTGTTTTATAAAACAAGGCTTACTGTGAAATATTATTACATTTAGACAAACTGTACTAATCCAGCAAGATAATTCGTTTGAATAGTTTTATTTGTTTCAGAGATGCTATTGTTCACGAACTCACCTCCATACAAACTTCGCCTCAAAACTTATGATTTGTATTTAGTCTTGTCCCAAACATGTTGAATCGTCAAAATTTTAATGTTGATTTTTAACAGCATTATAACGTACTTTCTACACATATGTTATGGATGGTTACAATGTTTAATGTTTTATTGAAAACTGTCTTTTCTTTCGTGCTCCTGATAACACGTTCCTTATAAACCATTGAATCAGTCTTAAACTGTTTTGAAATACAACTAACTTGGTGATCAAAATATTCGTATTTGCTCTCCTTCTCTATGCAGAAAAAGGTATTTGTCGTATATTTCTTACAACCAGCAAAGTCCTCGCGCTTCATGCGCTACGCCAGTTCATGTACACCGTGGCCATGCTTGGGAAACAGGAACCGGCGGATATATTTCCCGTCGACTTTTAAATCCACTCCTAAAATTCACAGATGCATGCGAGTCATATACCCCTCCCATTCGATATTGCTATTTCTTATGCAACTCCCTTTCAAGACATACATAATATACTATTTCCTAACAGAGCGCAATGAATGTACGCTCCCTCAGACCGCTCCGATTACGCTCCCCCACACCCTCTAACAAACAAATTCTTCAAGTTTAAGACCTCACCCCCTTTTTTTCAAGTTTTAAATTTCTGGTCATACCATGGATAAATTTTCTTTAACTCTATGGGTCATACCATTTAGTTCCAACTGATCTATATATAAATATTTATTGCATTAATTAAAGTAGGCAGGCATTTGAAGATAAAGGAGGAAGCTAGTCTCTCTAACTCCATGGTTCAGAATTTTTAAATTGGAATTACCTCTCAATATTAACTTTTTTATTTAACTGAATCATGGGGATGATCTCATCTGTAACTCCATGAGCTGAATACAAATTTCCTTTTAGTCTCATGATCGTGCAATTGCATCATGTTTTGGAAATGCATTCAACCTGATATATAAGTAGACAAATGGCTTCTCAAAATTTGGTCTTCTTTGCTATTTCTCGAGATCCAAGACTTAATTTGAAAAATGAATTTCAGATTTGGATTCAGTATGGTCGAATTAGTATACTTGACCATCACTATTTTTAGCTCTGGGAATAGAATTCGATGACACTGCGTTTTTAGGGTGTTAATGTCTCATCTCACTTAGAAATACATCAAAATAAGTCCCACTTTACCTTGAAATACGTAATACCTCACCTAGAAGTAAATACGTCACACCTTACCTGAAAACTCAAGATACATCACACCTCTCCTGGAAAAACGTCAAACTACGTAAGACCTCATAATACCTTCCTTATAAATCGCGTTCGTGATTCTCAAACTCTTTTATATGACAACTCCATGGATAAAAATATTCCCACCTATCCTTTTCTATCCAAAATGAAGTCAGTTGTCTTATATTTCTTTTGAAATACGTCACACCCCACTTGTATATCATTCGCATTTTGCATAAGAGGAAATAATGGATTGATATTGAATATATGGATTACCAATACTGTTTAACAAACAGGAGGCGGGGGTACATACACATTTTACTTCTGCATTAGTTTCTACTTGATATTATTAAAATCACTGAAGTTATCTCGGTAAATGGTTTTCAGCACAAATAATTTTTCTCCATATCGCTAATGAAGATTAATAGATAAATGTGGAACTCACTAAAAAAATTATCAGATATATATCTCTTATTACAAAACTAGAAAGTAACCCTGATGCACATGGCGTCAGTTTTAAAAGTTATTTTTAATTTTTTCTAAGCCTTTAATAGAAAAAATAACTGTGATCATCATTCCTAAGGAATTAAATTAATAATTCCACATAGCAGATTCGATTATTAACGTTTTAAATATTGACCTATCGATAACTTAGTAACATTTTCATAAATTTGCCAAAATGGCGATTTTGGGCTACATTTGTAGCCATAGATGCCATCAAGCTTGCAGATAGACAGGAATAAATATTATTGTTATATAGTTACTAGCAGTATACCCGTTCTTCGTACGGAATATTAAATATAAAAAAACTTGAACTTTACAATTACGTTTAATACATGCTATAACACTCTACACGACATTGTTATTAAAAAAATTCTAATAATAAAAACCTTTCCCCGTTCTCTCTATACAAAATTATCTTCACAGGCAGATCTGAAATTATTGGTCCCATGAAAACACATTTATAAAAAGTATATTTTAATTCCTGCAAACAGTGAAGATTTCCCTGAAGATCTTAAAATATGATTACTGCAAATCACTTAATTTTAGTGACATTTACTACGGCACGACATCCCTTTTGGATGGATGTACAATGACGTTCTTGCTATTTCTATTTGCTGTGCCTTTATTTGGCTCAGCTTTCTGGATTCCTGCATATGTAATACTTTGGATAATTTTTAAATGAAATCATTTATTATATACTATATGCTTTTAAAATATTATCGGTATATGTGTCTTTTCTATAACATACTCTGTGAGAAGATAGAGTGTTATTTATTTTAAGTTTTACTAAGGGCTGTGAATTTTAAAGAAAGACACCAAATATTAAAAGTTCACCGCAAATTGTGCATTTTCTTTATATTAGATATAAGTAATATACCCGTTCTTTGTACGAAATATTCATGTCATGCAGCATAATTGTTTGCAGTTTGAATTAGTCGCTTTACCTTTAAGTAAATCTAAATTTGAAAAATCGGTAATATAGAAAGATAATATTTAAAATCCAATTTGTTGTGTATTTCAGGTATATTATAAAACTATCACGTACATCTCATACACAGAACCCGCTTGTAAAAGGGAGTTCCCTAAATTAGGATCGTGCTCCCATGGCTGATAACAGTATTTATGGACGAGTTTCGCGGTTATTATGAGCTCGTCAGCATAAAATAGCCTACAACTAAAATTACAGCAAGAAAACCTGTTATGTAATACAGTTTTATGAATTCTTAATACTTCAACGTGTTTCATACTGAAATTTTAATGTGACTATATAAGTGATACACAATATGGAACAGGATAGTTAATATTTATTTCAAGTGAAACAAGTGCATGCTTGTACAGTATATAAAATGTAAATCCATCGTTCTACGTAACTTTTTACGTGCATATATCCGTTTTTGAATTCGATATTTGTATATATTATAATGCATATTTCGATATATTATAATACATTGTATATGTAGAGGGAAGTAATGTTATGTAATCAAAACGTATAAATTTCGAAATTGACTTACAATTTGAAATACCAATTAACTCTTTATGAATAATTCTCTTAAGACTTTATGAGAAACTATGAAGAATGTAAAACATTAAGGGAAAATTTAACCCAGTTAATAAATGCATGTCTAAGTTGAATTTGAGGTATTTTCTACCTTTGCGTGTTGTGCTGGAATAAAAGTGTAGGCAGCTAAGCAATCAGTCGCAAATATTTGAAAAAATACATTTGTCAGAGGATTTTTTTTTCAAAATACAAGTATATTTATTAGAATTTTATACATCTGAAACAGGATTTAAAATTTTTATAGGTCTACAATATATTTATTGCTGCCGAAAACATTTTAATACCATATAGATCACAATACAGTCAATTTAAATAAAATGTGAAGAAAATTGCATTTCATTCCGTTTAATGCAAAAACTACGGAAACAGAAATATTATCATAATAAAAAAATTTTAAATCCATTGATTATTTCTCTGAAAAACCACTGTTTCAACAACAGCTTCCAAGTTATAGACTTCGAGGAGCAATTTGATAATAGCTCTTTAATGGTAACTTGTCAAGGTACAGTACCTAAAAGTAATAGTGTTCCGAAATTCTATACCTAGCAATGCTGGGAGCTGTTCCCGAAACGCCGCCTCTGCCAGACGGCGCTGATCTCGAGTAAGAGATCAAAAGCGGAGAAGTTAATGATTTAGAGTTTGACCGTATACAAAGGGAGGAAGTCAGTAAGGCGGTCCACCTCTGGCCTGATGCAAAATGTCACCCGGCGTTACATAGACTGATAAAGTTAACGGAGGGGATCCTGCGGAATGTTTTGCCAAATTGTCTCCAACTGTCGGGCTAAATCGTCAACATTCCGGGATGATTGCAATCGTCTTCCCATAACATCCAAAATGTGCTCTATGGGAGAGAGATCAGCAAACCTAGCTGACCAAGGAAGTGTTGGCCAAGCTTGAAGACAATTCATAGCAACACGTGCCGTGTGCGGCCGGGCATTTTATTGTTGAAAAGTAAGTCCGGGGTGTTACAAAAAGGAACGGTAACACAACCGGTCGTAGAAAGTTGGCAACGTACCGCTGTGCTATCAGTGTGACAGAGATGACTACCAAAGGGGTCCGGTTATCGAAAGAGATGGCACCCCAGGCCATAACGCCCTGTTGTGGGCATGTGTGGCGTGCGATAGTAAGGGCAGAATCCCCACGCTGCCCTAGACGTCTCCAGATACGTCTGTGGTTGTCGTCAGGACACAGTTGGACACGGGACTTCGTCACTAAAGTTTCAAAATGTATTTCATGCAAAATTTCATTACAATCGGTCAACTCCTTCTTGGTGCGTTGATATTTTTATTATAGAGTGTATTTGCACCGTTTGGAGTCAAAATGGTAGCTGCGTCAGCCTGTATAGTTATAAGCTAAGTTGTTGTTGTTGTTAAGACCCAGACCGTCCGACCTACCAGAAAGGTGTAAGGTAACTGTTTGGACGGCCGGGAAGTGCCACACAATTTAGACCGGAACCCAGTGGGGAAGTCATCCACAGGGACCTACCTTCCTTCCCCTACCACCAACCTCTCGGAAGGACTTACGGACCCACATGTTTAACGTGATCGTACTCCGCATGAACACCACTGCAGTTGTGGCAGCGTGCAAATCCAGCGCGCAAACCACCGGGCTACCGAGCCCGAAATGTGCCAACAGCACGCAGTGTTCCCAGATGGTCACCCACCCAAGTACTAACCCGAGTCAAGCGCCCGATACTACTTGACTTCGGTTATCTAACGAGAACCGGTGTTATCAGCACGGTAGGGCCGTTGGCGAGATAAAAGCCAAGTGTCGTTTTTCCCTAAATAAGCACTTTTCTTTCATTTTGTAATTGCACTCTCTGCCCTATCTAGTTTTTTAGTCAGTTTAAGGATCCGTGTTTCACCACAGGGGGTGTTACAATCACGTTTATTTGACTGCGCATAGTCACTTTGCTATAAGTATACGTTAGTTCCATGGCTCTAAGACACAGGATTTGGAAGTTATACAGAATATACGGACTTTTCTAAGAACTCTGTATGCGGTGGGATAGCCCAGTGGTTAGCGCGCGGGGATTACACTCGGACGACCCGAGATAGATTCCCGGCTATGCCCAAGTCCTCCCCGTGTTCACGCAGAGTACCGACACGTTAAAAATATGGTTCTGGATGTCCTTCCGAGAGGTTGAAGTTTGGGAAAGTAGTGTAAGGTTCCTCTGGTTGCCCCACCCCCACTAGATTCCGGACTAAATTGTGTAGCACTTCCCAACCGTTCAAACAGATACCTTACGTTGGTCGAACAGTCTTGGTCGAAGAAGGAAAAGAAGAACTCTTTGTAATAAATCCAATATTTACTATTTGAAGTACAGCACCTCATCTAATAAGAATTTTCGGAACTTTTAATCAGCAATTTCTAGACATATATGCAAATGTTCTGTTTCATACATATTACATTAGAAAATCCAATAACTGATGACAGCCCATCTTTCAAACTAGGCAAAATCTGACTCATTTGGAGAATATGGCTTGCAAATGTGGCATAATGTAACACCCAAATCGAAGATATAGGGAAAATATCACCAAGTTGGCGATAATTTTAGTTATAGATTATTTCGCATTTAACTGTTCGTAGGATAATTAAGTATTTGTAATTTGCGTTTAAGGGGTTTCAAGGGGTCAAAAAACTATTTCGTTGTGTTCCGGGTTCTTATGGTTATGTTTTGTTAGAGGGTATTATATAGTAATTAACAATGTTGAACAGGACAGTTATGTTGCCGATGTGTATCAGGAGATTTTACGAGAGCAAGTTGGACATTGAGAGACATTCTTTCAAAGCTTTAAATATTCTGCCATGTGTTAGGATCAACATATAGTATGTAAAGAATAATTAGGGAAGCTCACCCAATTGTTACTTTTCCCTTTATTTGTGACATAATGTATAGTAGTTTCCTTATAACATTCGAATTAAAAAAATTAATAAGACCGAGCTGCATCTACTTGGGTCCTGTAGTACTTGTGTACCAAATTTCATGTCTGTACGACGTTTAGATTGCCAGCAACAGACTGCACAGACACACAGAAATACAGACATCTTGTAAAATAATTTTCTTCTTCTTCTACGCAGACCGGCCGACCTACCCGAAAGTGTAAGATATTGCTACGCAAGAGAATTGCTACCCAATTTAGACCGGAACCCAATAGGGGCGACAACCATAGGGCCCGTACCCTACTGTCCCTACCAACATCTCTCGGAATGACTTACGGACCCACATATTTAACATGCCCGTACTCTGCCTGAAAACGGGAGCAGTTTGGCCAGACCTGGAATCGAACCCGAGTCGTTCGAGTGCAATTCAGTGCTTTAACCACTGGGCTCTCTCACCCCTTGCAAGATAAATTTGATGAAATTGAATGAATTTAGCATTTAGCAAGCAAATAATTCTGGCCTCACTTGATCCTTATATTAGAGGGCCTACTTAAATCCCGAGCAACGGCGAGTATATCTGCTACAGATCTTCAAATTCAGTACATTCTTTAAAAAAAATTTCGAGTATTTTCTATTTTTCACTTTCTTCACCTGTTCATCACATAGATGGATTCATGCATTGCGTGCTAGTTCTAAGATTAGAGTGACCACAAACATTCACACCGTATCGCTCACGGAACAATTCCATAAACGTCAAGGGATTTTCGAAAGAAATTCGTCCATGTTTATCAGTTACAGATTATTGCTACACAAGGGGTACTTTGCGGATTCTCAAAGAGAAGAAACTTATCACATATATATTTTTCAGGGAAAATGTTGCATTGTGTATATAAATGAATCATGTATAGAGAATTGAGTTTGCTATCCGTTTTGGAGTTTCGTGAATGAGGACAGTTTTCATTTTTTTACTTTCCCTACAATACATGGTATATGGAAAGTACTGGAATCATGCCGAAAATCTCAACGAGAGTTTTCGGCGTATCTATACGTTTTGGGAGTTCTAGAACACGAAAAAACTATTTTTAGCGTGACGTCTGTGTGTGATCTGTCTGTCTGTCTGCCTGTGCGTCTGTGTGTCTGTCTATGCAATGTATGTATTCACTCTAACTCAAAAACTAATTGACCGAATTTCATAAAATTTTATAGCCCTGGTGCTGATTAGCTTTTGACACGTTAAAAAAACACGTATTTTTGTGAAATGTAGCGCAAAAATCTTATGTACTGTAGCTAAAAACTACCAAATTTCATAAAATTTGGTAGATAAGTCACATGTGGGCTATCCTGGTACTGATTAGATTTTGGTAAGATTCGAGAAAAGATGGACCTGCCTGTTTTAAGAAATGGCTCGTAAAAATCGCCAAAATATAAAGTAGAATACTACGCGCATTGAAATATCTCAATTAAATGCTTGTTTGATACGTAATTTTTGACGCGGAAAAGAATAAGGCCAACCCCATAACTCTAACGTTCTTGAGATATTTGAGATTTTGCATTATTGTTACACCGCCTTTGAAAGAAATGTCCAGTTACCAAATAAACACAGAAATTGAATTAAAAATACACATTCTGTTTTATTCTATGCAATAAAACTCAATTTAATGAATTATTAAAGATATAAAGATAAAATGAATTTGAGTCTGCAGGGAAAGTCATATGTTGCCCACATCAGATTTTTTGTGGTATTATACACTCTGTTTCAAAAACAATATGCACCTATAAGAAAGTGAACTACAGCCCCGAAACTGGGCATGTATGCATCTATTAAGCAGATATCCAAATGATTAGAATTTGAAAGAAAAAATTAAAATGTATTATTAAAAAAATTGTGGCAATAAATATATGGCATTGTAGTAAGTAGTAAATCCTTCCCTAACATCTGTACAAACCGATATTTGCGGAACACTCTACCACAAATGGTGCAACTGGTCAGCAAATTCAGTGGTGTTCTGAAAAGGCTGCAATTTTTGTGCAGCATGTTCCAAACGTGTTCTATTGGCGCTAGGCCTGGGGACCTGGATGGCCATGGAAAGGTATCAAATCCTCAAAGTTAAGAAAGCAAGGCAGTATGTGGTCGAACGTTGTCTTGTTGGTAAATGGAATCTGGGCGGCTTGACAACATAAGCAGAAAAATCGGCTTCAGGATATGGTTGAAGTACAAACGAGTTGTCAGAGTGGCTCCCCAGACTATGACACTACGCTTGATGGTCCTGTGCAACTCGACAAGAAATGCGAGATTGAGACGCTGACCAATCCTCCACACACGTATACGGCTGTCATCGACAATGACAGAGAAGGAAAATTCGTCACTAAAAACAACATGACTCCAACTGGTCATTGTCCAGGTTGACTGAGCTCGACACCAATCCAGACGGCTCAACCTATTTTGAGGATCACTGGTAGGCACCTTAATGGATGTTGACATCTAATCTCACCTTCTACCAGTCGTCTCCAAATATGTATCCCTTGATGCAGGATGGATGGAGGATGAAAAATGCCTACAAATGACTGATAGCGACGCCAATGGGGTGAAAGTGGCTCCTCTCCTGGCTGTACGATCCTCTCGAGCAGTTGTCTGTCTGGGGCATCTTAAGCCTCTTCGACGATTACATGTACCTCCTCTGACCCACTATCGCCAAAATCGACCAAATACCATATGGCTCCGACCAAGATGGCAACTGATACTTCTGTTGGAACAATACGCTTCCCTTAGGCCTATCATGCGACCTCTCTCTAAATCCAATAATCGTTCGTAGCGCCGTTGAGAACGTCTCTTAGACATCTTTGTACGCGAACTGCAGTATCAAAGCAGAAAACCCAGTCCCAATTGCCCGTATGTGAAGACACCGGCTGCACGACACTTAAATGGTGTACAATAAATGCGGCACACTTAAATGAACGCTACACATTTAAATGAATGTTGCACATTTAAATGAATGATGTACACTTAAATGAATGTTGCACACTTAAATGAATGCTACATACTCAAATGAATGATGTACACTTAAATGAATGCGGCATGCTTAAATGAATGCTGCACACTTAAATGAAAGCTCCATACTTAAATGAAAGCTGTACATTTGAATGAATGATGTACACTTAATTGAATGCAGCATGGATGCTGCACACTTAAATGAACACGATGGCTGTTGCACACTTGAATGCTGCGTACTTGAGTGCTGCACACTTGAGTATTTTAAAATTGCGTAATATCTCGAAAGCAGTTCATACTAGCGTTCTAATTTTTATGTCAATACTTTTACAATGATTATTTGAGTAACTCTATTGAAGGTTTTGATTTTTTTATGATTTTGTCAAAATTTCGATCGAAAATTTAGGGGATGTTCTGAACTTTTGATTGCGTTTAAAAACAATAGGGTTTTGGTGTTCAGCGATAATAATTTCCGTACTAAATTTCGTTCGATCTCTCCATTTGTCTTCACTGTCTCACGGACACACACACGTACACAAACACATCACCTCAAAAATGCTCTATTCGTGTTCAGAGATGCATTAAACTTGTTCATAATACTTTTCTTCAACATTATACTATGTATATGGGGAAAGTAATAATCGATTTTAAGAATGCGAAACGATCTTTTAACAATGTGGAGACATGCAATTTGGTGATTTTTGTATATAAGGAAAGTAATATTTATATGTATATAAGGAAAGTAATAATATGATATTATAGGTCATACGTATCTTCTAAAATAAAGATAAAATTTTAAAATTCTGTTGCATAATCAATGTTACTTTGTCATTGTGCATAGTCTATTTATTTTTTAAATCCAGACACTGATATATTTTTCTAATTTTTACAGCATTTATTTTCTGAATGACAATGGCATTTAATAATTGCTTGGCATGAGTTTTCAGATAAAAAAATACGTGCGATTTGAAAATTTTTTGCGAGTGGATAAGTGTTTTGCACAGCGAAAATAATAATGAAATTGATTATTTTCACACAGCTTTTAATTTATTGGGTGGTACTGGGTTTCGATATAGGCCAGCTCATACAGCAGATCTTTCGACAAGCTTTCAAATGTTTTGAAATCATTTGTTAAAATGATCAAATGGTATGTTAGGGATTGATCCGAGTACGTTTTAAAATCTAGTTTTTTACTTTCCTTATATGCATAAAGTATAAGGACAGTATTGTGACGGGGTCGGAAATTCGAATTCGAGTTTTCGACGGGAGAGCACGTTTCAAGCATCCCTGATCACGAATCGAACATTTTTGATGTGATGTCTGTGTGTATGTGTGTCAGTGAGTCTATGGAGACGATACCTCATGAACGAATGGAGCGATTGGAATGTTTGGTACAAAATTCACAATCCATGAATACTGAAAGCCTATTGTTTTAAAGCACGATCGAAAACCCCTAAATTTTCGAGTGAAATTTTAAAAAATCATCAAAAAATCAAAACCTTTAATAAAGTTACGCAAATAGACATTTTGTATGTAATTTTTCCTTAGAAACCGATTGACATAAACTTTAGAACAATAGCATAAACCGTTCTCGGGATATTGCATATTTTTCAAATACATTTATCAAAAAATCCCATAAATTAAAAAAAAAATATTAACTCTTAAGAAACATGTTCACTTTTGATATGTAATATCATGCGATAAATTTGGTGACATCATTCTCGTGGATCTAACTCGTTCCATTCACGAGAAAAGATACTTTGAGTAATGCTTTTGTATTTCAACGCCAATAGTTATTTATGTGATATAAGAATAACTTATTTCTCTGTCCATAATACTTGGCGCCATTTTTAAATGTTGCTAAATTAACGAAAATCTCACCAAGTGGATAAAAATGACGCTGAATCAATGAAAATGACGACTAATTGAGCAAAACTCAATATCTTGGAAAGAATATAAGCATCTGCTATAAGACATTTTTTAACTGTAAAGGTAGTAAATGCATTGCATTATATAAGGAAAGTCATGTACTGTCCGCATCAGATTTTTTTAAAAATTAAATTTGCTATGGAAATGGCTGAAAATTGTATTCAATATTGTCCACATGAGAAACAGAAATCCTGTTTCCGTGCTTTGTTTGTAATAATTTCGGGTTTTCAAATTGTTTATACCTTCTGTGTCTTATCATTAGTTATTGTTTATAACACACTAAATATCTTTCTGAAATTGTCTCACTTGCGTTTTTGTGAGCTTCCCAGCGAGCATCAGATAAGGTTTTTAAAACATGATCGTATCCCAAGAAAAATTAAAAGTATTGCCCACGAATATGTGTATGTAGATAATATGTGTATACAGGGTGTCCCAAAAATATTGAAAAGCGCTTTAATTATTTACCTGTTGGAGATAAGTGGGCAATATATATTGCAAAAATGTTGAAATAAGGAAATAAAGTAGGAAATAAGACTACGTTAATGAAATAGTCCTCCTAATAATTTTCATTGAAAATTTTGACACATATTAACGTATATTTGATCTAAACAATTTCCATTGTCAATTTCTTTATGATCCCTATTTTCACTAATGAAACAGCCTTTCACATGTTACGGAAAAGTGGCCTTCATCATAATTCAGTTGATTTTAAAGAAACAGGTATGCAGTTTGTTTTAATGATTTTGTTGGATTAAAAACAAAAAATTTCCGATTGGCCAAATTTGTCTAAGGGGATTGTATAAAAATTTAAAAAGCTTAACAGTTTGAAAATTAATAGGAGGACTATTTCATTAACGAAGTCATATTTTCTACTTTACTTTCAACATTTTTGCAATTTACATTGCCCTCTTATCTCCAAGAGGTAAAGAATTAAAGCGGGTGTCAGTCTCTTTGGGACACCCTGTATAGCGGAGTAGCTGAAAAGTCGAAAAAAAAAATCACTTTTCTATCAAAAGCTCTAATACTTACCAGATTCAGAGAGTAACATTATTTTAGATTAATTACATGGATTGTGTTTTTCTGTATTGCGCGTTTTGTTACATGGCTTTTTTGAAACGTGTCAAATGTTATGATATAAAAAAAAGTCCAGAAAAAATTCCATTTTGGAATATGGTAAAAATCTTATCTGATCCACGGAAAGATAAACAAAGTTTTGGCTCATTTATCGCCAATTTATCCCCAATGACTGATTTATAGTTAATTTATCCCCAATGACTGATTTATCGTTAATTTATCCCCAATGCGACATTTGGCAACTTCCCGAATCTTCTAGAATCTCCGCGAAATAATGATTAGTCTAGCTAGGAGACAGAGAACTTTCCAGAAAATTCTATAGAGAGACTATAAAAGGACTCATCACTCCGTTGGAGTTCAATTGACAAATTGGCAAGGTATGAGTTATAGTGAGCTGTGACGTTTATCAATGTTTTGAGAAGCAGCAGTTTTATGAAAGTATTTTTGTCAGTATTTTGAGAATAATATCGCTTATTTTGTTGTTGTTGAGACCCAGACCGTCCGACCTACCAGAAAGGTGTAAGGTAACTGTATGGACGGCCGGAAAGTGCCACCCAATTTAGACCGGAACCCAGTGGGGGAGGCATCCACAGGGACCGTACCCTCCTTCCCCTACCACCAACCTCTCGGAAGGACTTACGGACCCACAAGTTTAACGTGATCGTACTCCGCATGAACACGGCGGCATTTGTGGCAGCGTGCAAATCTAGCGCGCAAACCACGGGGATACCGCACCCGAGATGGCCAACAGCACGCGGCGTTCCGAGGTGGTCACCCACCAAGTACTAACCGCGCCCGATGCTGCTTGACTTCGGTGATCTAACGAGAACCGGTGTTTTCAGCACGGTACGGCCTTTGGCCCCATCGCTTATTTTGTGAAATTATTGGAGCATCTTAGTGTTATTTGATTATATATCGTTCCTGTTACTTTCCTTATATACATAATGTATAAGGAAATGATTGTGACGTGGTCAAAAATTCGAATTCGAGTTTTCGACGGGACAACATGTTTCAAGCATCCCTGATCACGAATCGAACATTTTTGAGGTGATGTGTGTGTGTGTGTCAGTGAGTCTGTGGAGACGATATCTCATGAACGAATAAAGCGATTCCAATGAAATTTGGTACAAAAATCACAATCGGTGAATACTGAAAGCCTATTGTTTTTAAACACAATCGAATGTTCAGAACCCCAGTAATAAGAAAGAAAATAAGTAATAGAAAGAAAATAAGTATCTACTATAAGAATAATATTTTTTAACTGTAAAAGTTGTAAATTCATTGTATTATATAAGGAAAGTCATGTGCTGCTCACATCAGATTTTTTACTTTGTGCTTGTTGCGAATAAACGTGTTCAGTTATCCAAAAATTCGTACTCATCCTTGTATCCGGAGTGCACATTTGCGATTCCAGACGATACGTTCGTAACAATACATTCTGCCGTACTAAGTCATAAAGTCATACCGCTCGCTGTTTTATCGCAGATGTAGTTTAAGATACACACACCTTACTTAAAAAAAAGATGGAATGTGAGAAGCATCTTTTTCGAAAGACCAGCTGCAAATTAAAGAAGTTCTCCACATAGCGAAAATTATGATTTAGGTACAAATTTAAAGAGTGTTGTGCTGGGTTCAAAATATGAACTCATCATGACAAATGCATCCTCGAAATAGTTCGCTCATTTATTCATGATTAATTGCTTTGTTTAAGTTTATACTTATTGACTTCGAATATGATTTTTCAGCTTACTTTTAACTAACTGCACTTTATACAGTACAGTGTTCTTGAAATTACACAAAATCCAATTGGTAGACATAAATTAAACGAAAATATTTTATATATAAAATATATCATTAAGATATTATCGGTACATATCAATAGTTGGCATACATACTTATTTTATACTTTAACAATATTATGATCAGTGGAGCGATAACTGTTATCTATTTAGTGCTTAATATATGACTGTCCAGATGATTGGCTTTAAAAAAAAAAAATGATCAATGACCCTTCTGTCTTAAGTAAGTAAAATGAAAATTTAAAGTTGATATGGCAGAAATGACAATATGAAATCATAACCTTAAAGTTATAAAAAGTTTTTAAATTATCCCTGGCCACTTTTTTACTTGCTGATGATATGGTGATTCGGAATCAAATCATCTAATTAAAACTTTGCACACTCCGAACTTTACATATTTATTGAAAATAAGAAAATAAGCACTATTTCCTAAAGAGAACAATGAAAGAAATGGGCGTGGCTAAATAAACTATTGCTACACGTTGGCACGTCTTTTTATAATTAAATTTTGTGGATATATTTTAACTAATGATTTTCATTATAATTGAACATAATTAAGAGGTTTTACAATGTGTTTAATTTCTGATAGGATTGTATCGCCCCCAAAATATGCAAAACTCAACAAATAATCAAAATATTCAAACTTCAAGGAAATGGATCCCTGAATAATTGCGACTCCCAAAATTTGCCTGCTTTGTCTATGGTAAGAAACAGCTCTGGCTACATAGCCCGTCAAATGAAAGGGGTAAATAAAAATTATGATCGGAAAATAAACATATAGCAGTTAAAATTGGTCTTTCACACCCCAATATCATAATTTGAAACTAGTTATTTCGATCACTACTGAATTGAAAATGAGATCTTGTAACGGACGGAATTTTAAGCCTGTTTTGAGATTAATTTATTGTTTGCTTTTTTGGAAATCGGGTCCGAGACTTTAAAATAATTTAAAATGCACAAATAATAACCTCGATCCAAGGTAGAAAATTCTTTTTGAAAGAGATCCTAATAATTTGTTCTGTCTATCTCGCCTTTATACATTTTTTTTAATCTCTGCTTTGAGACGGGTTTACAAAGGAAAGAGTATCAATTATTCAGATTTCTTGGTGACTGAGTTACAGACTCTGGAAATCGGGGTTTTTCAAGTATAATATACACTTGTCAATTACGGAACCGAAACATGGCAACATGAAACGTTGCTTAGTTCCTAAAATAGCATTTCAAATGGAAAGGATGCCAAATGTGCACTTTCGGCCCCTAATAGATATTACATAAGATGTAGAGATATTCAACCATAAGAAATCTTATCACCACCTTCCTCAATTATTATTGCTCACCCTTCAAGAGTAGGGATTAGTCAGGAGACAACGATTTCAGTATAGTCAGAAAATTCGAATTTTTATAGGTATCTTGAGCATTCTTCGATCCTAGCTGACGTTTATTTTTTAAATATATGATAATAACGGAACATTCTGGCGTAAAAGAAGCGTTTGCGCACGTAAAGAACTCAAACCAGAAACCGTTACATCAACACCCATCTATAGTCTTCGCTGTGACGGATATTCAGTCATTGATTGCTATATCAGTCTAAAAACAATTAACTCCTGTCCTATTTCCATGGTGTTCAAAACGTGCAGAACTATGACAAACTAGGATTCGAATTCAGATCCCATTAAAATACTTATATCACATATAAATTATATATTGGAAAGGAAAGTTAAAGTGTGATGAAAATATATCATACTTCCAATTCCTTTGTTGAAATTTCAATCGCGGCTCTTTTTACAACAGAAAAATAGAAAAGTGATCTGACAAAATAGCTCAGTAGCGAAGAAAAATTTTGATGACCTCGAGTCATCAATATTTTGGACCCATTTTGTCTATGACATAAATAAATAATTCAACAATTCAAATTAGCAGATTCACAGGCCACCAAAATTTTTTAAAGAAGCATAATATTGTTGACAAAAATTTAATAAATAAATGAATTATAAAGTTTTATTTATTTATTAAATTTTCGCATATTATTAAATTCATTAAAACTCATTCTTAATGCATTTCCCGGGGTTTCTTTGAAAATAGCAAAATTGTAAAAAGAAAAATAATAATTATATAATTAAATTTATAGAGTCAATTAATTATTTAAAGAAATATCACTTTGCTCTCCCTAATAAAGTTTGTCTATTATCTGACGAAAATAATTTCCAGTAGTTCACTTTCAGGGATATCAGAGGTTTTGTAATACACTTGTTCTATCTCATTTTTTTTATTAATTTGAGTTTTAATAACATCATTTCACATCTTAAAAGTGACATCTTTTACTTAAATTTCTTGAAGGCCTCAAACATTAATGGATCTCCAGGTGAAGGCCACATAGACCCAATGGTTTTTTTACGGACTGATTGCGTTACAGCTTGCTATGATACTGACCAATTTATTATTTTTATATTCATGAAGTATAATAAATACCCATTGAATGACGCAACCACTGTATAACTCTGGAAAAAAGAGAATTTTCAAGTGTCGCTAGGGCCACGGAAGTTTAATGGAGTCGATGTTAGAAAATTCACTGCTCTCAATTATTAGATAAGTAATAAGTAAAAATATAGAAATAAACACTTTGTATTTTTATTGGTGCCCCTTAATTTGCTGATGCCCTCAACACGTTCTTAGTATGCCTATTTGGTAATCCAGCACTGCCTACTTAGTAATAATCTTCATACCTGCCAAAATTATTCCCAATTTGTAAAGAAATTTCATAATTTAAACTTTCGTGGTTTGACTATGGTCTCTATTCGTATGAATCCTAGTAATTCTGATTTAAACAAAATTAGACACGTCATTAAATCTTCACATGCAATTACTTAAAATTATAAAAAATTCTCTGAGATACCTCTTGTGGCCAATTGCTTTCGGTTATACACTCTCCCCGAAGTTAGGCCACACATTAAACTGCAGTAAGCCTTCATGTATATCGTGTGGTCTGGGTTTTTAACACTCTCCCCGAAGTTCATAAAGCGATACGTTCATTTTAAACCCATTGCATCTAATACTGGTATAGCTTTCTGCAAATTAGCCAAACATTTTACTTCTAGGTTCTGTCCCTTACTTATCTTCATACCTGCCAAAATTATTCTCAATTTATAAAGAAAAAAAAATCGTAATTTAAACTTTCGTGGTTTGACTATGGTCTCTATTCGTATGGATCCTAGTAATTCTGATTTAAACAAAATTAGACACGTCATTAAATCTTTACATGTAATTACTTAAAATTATAAAAATTCTCTGAGATTCCTCCGGTGGCCAGTTGTGCTCGGTTGTGCACTCTCAAAAAACATACGTTCATTTTGGACCCATTGTATCTGATACTGGTATCGCTTCCTGCAAATTAGCCAAACATTTCGTTTCTAGGTTCTCTCCCCTACTTACTAATAATCTTCATACCTGCCAAAATTCTTCCCAATTTGTGAAGAAAATTCGTAACTTAAACTTTTGTGGTTTGACTATGGTCTCCTTCGATGAGAAGTCGTTACTTAGCAATGACCCTGTTGAAGATCCATTGTCTTGTCTGAGGAAAAAATAATATGTGTTCCATTTCTTTTGAAATTGATGAGCTTGTTTCTCTTACCAGCAGTTGTTTATCACAACATTCTTCTGTCTTTCATAATAAATTTTACAGTATGCCTGATGTCTTGGTTAAGCTTTTGAAAGTTAACTTTTTGAAATTTTTCAGTTTGGTTTTTATACCCTTTATACTTATGACAGTTTTCCTCTTCAGGATCACTCTTCTAATGACGTTGATGGTATTTTGGATATTTTGAATTCCATTCATCTTTGGATTCAACTCATCTATGAAATGATGATGACGAAACGATGGTCTTGCGTTTTTGGATGTCTTAGCCATTCGCAACATGATCCAAATTTCGCACTAGGGTCTTTTGTAAACATTTTTCGGTCTCTCTACCTCCACATAAAAATTCCTGCCATACGCCTAACTAGAAAATTACAGTTACAAATGTGTATGTCTATCGTGCTTTGAAAATTTGTTCTACTATGAATTAGTTCAATTCCGAGATCAATTATTTTAAAGCTGTTGATATCGATCGTGGTTTCGCTCCCGGCAATGATCGTGCTATTCCAAAATTTCCCAAACCTTCTATAAAACTTTTTACCAATTTTACCTGAAATCAATCAGCAGATTCCTAAAATACTCAGAAATTTCAAATTCAATATAGCTTTTAAATCTTCTAATAAACTCCGTTTTTTAATCTAAAATAGCCTTTGGAAATTTCTATTTATAGTGGTAAATTTCTTAGTAATGTCTATCTTATTTTATAACTATATATAAAAAAGGGAATTTAATAAATCTTCAGTTGTTCAACGTTGCTATCATTTTGTCCACCGTTTTAAATTCTTTATGCAAAAATCTCACAAAAATACTCATCGACTTGACTTCTTTGAAGCCTTCCGTATCCAAACAAATTCTCGTAATTTAGATATTGACTATATTTGTTTTAACCAATGGGGGCTCTTATGTGTCGTGTTAACTTGTTTTTCGTCTTGTTGGGTCTCATTTATTCTTGTTCCGACTTGACTGGTCTTGTCCGGATATTCCTGTTATGTTTTGTCTCACTCCAATCTTATGTGTTACTTCTCGTTTCGGATTGGCTGGATTGTTCTTCATTCTGCTTTCTGATTAGGATCTGCTTTCTGATTAGATTCTGACTCTTAGGTAATATCCTAATCCAGTCCAAAAATTTTACCGCTGCATACCGTACTGATCGTGCTTATATCTTTATTTATTTTTTTTTTAAACGTAGTACAAAATTCTAAACAGAAATTACATTCTATCAAGTTCCTGAAGTTGTAAAGACACCGTTGTAGCCCAGGATTGCCATTTTAATAATGAGTCCTGACTTTTATTTTATACTCACTTTGTGCGTAATAGATTGGTAAATTGAATGAAATTGTGGTGGATGATGTTATTTGAAATGTGCGATCTTTACACTGCGCTTTAAAATACTTAGCTAGGTAATTGATAAACATTTTGTGAGGAACCCAGTGGTTTTCGAGCATTTTTTTTCATAGTACTCAGAGTAAGATATGTGCGTGGGGCCGCGGTCGTAGACCTCGAGCCTGCCGTCATCGGCAGCTTGATCGAAAGCAAGGCCATGAAGTCTGTCATCGCAACCGGGGAGTGCGAGATTACTGCGAAATAGAACAATTTCAGCCGTCATCAGAGCAGGGATAGAGAAATCCACAGAAAGATGCGAGGGTTGTCTGAGATGATATGGGCCTGGAAAAATTCCAAAGGGGCTAATCACAGAGTGGTCTTGAATGGGGAAACGCGAATATATACGCAAAAAGGACGCGGACGAGAAGGACGCCTCATGATTTTCAAGAAGTTAGGTCGCACGGATCGAGCTCGAGGGCCGAACGATGCGAAGGGAGCTCACATTGCCTCGACCAGCCGAGGGTTCTTTGTAATATGTTTACATGCAACGAATGATGGTGAATAAAGTTTGTCGTTAATATGCAGACTTTGCCTGGTCTATCCAATCATATTGAGTTCCATCTTCTTTAGCGTTATATCTCACAGATACGAACTTGCGAATCTCGAAGAGGAAGGATGGTCATCTACTACAAATCTTCCATGGTCGTAACGCAGACGCCGGCATTGTACATACCGGTGCACTTTCATCGACACGAATGAAAAAAATGAAAATTCAGACAATTTCAAAAATTAAAATTCAGATAATTTAAGTTGCATAAGTTTCTGCACATCAACACATTTTTAAATGACGCTTGACTAACTTCCTGCGGAAATATATTTCGAGTTTGGTGCAATATAGATACATTTAATTTGAAAAATCGGAGTAAAGCTATGGGATGACGCACAACAAAAGGTTCGAAGTGTGTAGTAATTAAGTAAAAAAAAAGTGTGTAATAATTTGCTCTCTTAATCTTACAGATCGAAAGTCTTGAAAACTGAAGCGAATGTAATTCATTTGTTACTATAACGCGAAAATTCTAAGTATCGAAAAATTAAAAGTTTCGAAAATTTCAAAGGTTTGAAATGTTTTGTAATTTGGTAAAAAAAATTTCAAAACTCTGAAGCTTGAAAACATCGAAAGTCTTGAAAACTGGAGCAAATGTAACTAATTTGTTAATATAACGCGAATTTTATAACTTTTCGAAAAGAGAAAAATCAAATATTTGAAAAGGGGGAAAAAAAGGATCATCACTTTGAGACAGAGATTTGAAATTTTCTGCTCAGATAAATGCAAATAAAGTAGCGATAGTGAACTTTTTGCAAACTATAGCAGCTCGTATACACTGAAAGTTGAAAATGCGGAATGTTTCAAAATGTTTGTTTTATTTTAGGATATGAGCCGACGCGGAGGTCGAACGATCAAAGGCAAGCGTTTGCTCGTACTCGTTCGACCGCCGGGTTGTGGGTTCGAGCCCCACTTCTGGCATGGACGTTTGTGTTGTTGGGCGCAATGTGTTCCCACCCCCACTGGTGCGCTGGGACAACGTCATATGAAGGCTAAGAGGTTCACGGTTCTGGCCGATGTATAGGCGAAGATGAAAGAGTCAATGCCTGGATATTAGAAAAAAAAATAGGGTATGAGAAGAATTCTCATTTAATTGAGCTAAAATTTTAAAATTTGTTAAAAATGGAACAATTGACTACTTCTGCGATGCAAAATAGTATATTACAAAATTTCTCCTTCTTCTCATTAAATACAGAAGGATTGTACTTCGAATTTCTTGGATATGCAAATAGCTTGGGATAATTAGACGAAAAATTTGTATTTAACGAATATTTACATTATATGGGGTGCTGCTATCCAAACACTTTCAATACGCATTTTCTGCAGTGTGCATTTAATGTGTAAATCCAAAAATTTTCAACACTTCTTATTTTATTTAAACCAAAATATTCTATAAAATTCCACAAATACTAAACGAAAAATTTCAGCTATTCTATTGCCTTGTTTTCATTTAAATTTTTCTATCATTTTGTTTACACAATTTTATTAAAAGTATGCCTCATAATATCTATAAACTGTCAAGTACAAAAATTTCGGCTAAGTGAAAAGAATATATTGTTCTAATGACTCATAACTCTAACTGCAAATATTAAAAGTACTAATATCTACCACTTACATCGTAGAGCTGTATTATATGTAAATATTAAATTCGTTTAATACTCAAAAGTTAGAGAAAGTTCACAGCCCAGAAAACTGTCTGGAAAAGGGTACAGTGAAATAAAATGATTTAGTTAGATTTAACTCGCTACTGAAAAACAGTTTATTGAAACCATTTTTAATTACTTCCAAATGTCTTATTCCAAAAGCTGAGAAGTAACTTTCCGAATTATATCACAGGCAGAGCAAGACATTAATAAACTTCAGAGGCTTATTTTTAAAAGGGTGCTGCATTTACGATCATCGACTCTCTATCATCGAAATTCGATTCAAAATTTTCTATAGCATTAATAAAATGTATTTAAATAGATAAGTACTTACATTATAGTATTTGTGAGAGGGGATAATTTAAAGGTTTTATGGAAATTCTCAGTTTTAGAATATTCTTTAAAATGTATTACAATTAGTCTTCAACCTTACATGAGCCAACCGAATTGTTTGAGTCAGCTGAGATCTATTGGATCGCACATGCGAACAAGCACATGTGTGCATACCCTTACATTCATGCAAGTATGCAAGAACATTGACAAGTACGTACGAATACGAAATCGCTCACAAACAGACGCACGTAAATGTCATTTCTTAATTGTGATGAGGGCAAATTATACTGTAAGATTCGCACACAGGTTGAAAAAATTACAATATACATCACGTTCTATTGTCCATTTCTTCAGGTCGGGCTTCATAATATTAAGAAGTATATGAAACTTTTAATCATTTAAAAATTAAGTATAGTCTGAAAATCTGAAAATTTTCCAGTAATGCATATTTTTGACTCTTTTCCAATAAGAGCAATTTTACTACTGAATTGAAATTGGAAAATGTAGACAATTTCGACCAGTTCTATCCTTATGACCACACTGCATTTAGTTATCAATTATTATTGCTCATAATAAAGATTACAACAAATAGAGTGTCCTAATAATCCTAATCCCGTAATTTTATGGATATAACATTAATACGAATTATCTTCAGTTCCAGATGGTAATAAACATATGTATGCACATGTTTGGAAACTATAAAATATATTAGAAGCATAAGTTAATGTGCAAGCAAATATTGACTAAAATGGTCCATGCATACATTGGGTTGCTCGTCAGGGTGCAAGACGGACTTAATTACTTTTACTTTGCTCCTTATATGACGACATGGGAACGCGCTCCTTATATGACGCATATGAAAACGCGTGCGGCCTCACTTGTTCCTTATATTATAGGGTCTAATTAAAATCCGAGCAACGGCGAGTATATCTGCTATAGATCCTCAAATTCAGTACATTTTTTAAAAACAAATTTTCAAGTACTTTCTATTTTTCACTTTCTTGACCTGCTCATCACAAAGATGGATTAATGCATCGCGTGCTAGTTCTAAGATTGGAGTGACCACAAACATTCACACCGTATCGCTCACGGAACAATTACATAAACGTCAAGGGATTTTCCAAAGAAATTCGTCCATGTGTATCAATTCAAGATTGATGCTACACGAGGAGTACTTTGCGGATTCTCAAAGAGGAGAAACTTATCACATATATCTTTTCCGGGGAAAATGTCGCATTGTGTATATGAATGACTCAGACTCATGTATAGAGAATTGAGTTTGCTATCCGTTTTAGAGTTTTGCGAATGAGGACAGTTTTCGTTTTTTTACCTTCCCTTAAATATTCGGTAACGTATAGGGAAAGTGCTGGAATCATGCCGAAAATCTTAACGCGAGTTTTCGGCGAATCTATACGCTTTAGGAGTTCTAGAACGCGAAAAACTATTTTTAACTTGACGTCTGCGGTTGTATCTGTCTGTCTGTGTGTTTTTGCAATGTATGTATCAAATCTAACTCAAAAACTAATTGACCGAATTTCATAACATTTTATAGCCCTTTTGCTGATTAGATTTTGATAAGCTTAAAGAATACGTATTTTTTTGTGAAATATAGCACAAAAATTTTATGTACCCACGCTAGCTAAAATCTACTTGACCAAATTTCACAAAATTTGGTAGATAAATCACATGAGGGCTACCCTGGTGCTGATTAGATTTTGGTAATATTCGAGAAAAGAGGAACCTACCTTTTTTTAAGAAATGGTTCGCAAAAAGCGCCAAAATATAAAATAGAAGACTACGCGCATTGAAATATCTCAATTAAATGCTTGGGTTATACATAATTTTTGACGCGGAAAAGAATAAAACTAATCCCATTACTCTATCTCTAACCGTTCTTGAGATACTTGAGATTTTGCATCACTGTTGTACTGCCTTTAAAGAAATGTCCAATTACCAAATAAACACAGAAATAGAATTAAAAGTGCATATTCAGTTTTATTTCATGCAATTAAACTCAATTTAATGGGTTAAAATTTAAAGACATAAAGATAAAATGAATTTGAGTCTGCAGGAAAAGTCATCTGCAGCCCACATCAGATTTTTTGTGGTATTATATATACACTCAGTTGCAAAAAACTATATGCACCTATAAGAAAGTGAGCTACAGCCGCGAAACTCGGCATGTATGCATCGATTAAATAGATATTCAAATGATTAGCATTTGAAAGAAAACTAAAAACGTTTTATTAAAAAAATTGGGACAATATAAATATGGCATTTCAGTAAGTAGTAAATCCTTCCCTGGCATCTGTACAAGCCGACATGCTGCATAAAGTCAATTAAGTTACTTATATCTCTTTGAGGAACACTCTACCACAAATTTTGCAACTGGTCAGCTAAGTCAGTGGTACTCTGAAAAGGCTGCAATTTTCGCGCAGCATGTCCCAAACGTGTTCTATTGGTGCTAGTCCAGGGGACCTGGATGGCCATGGAAAGGTATCAAATCCTCGAAGTTAAGAGAGTAGGGCAGTATGTGGTCGAACGTTGTCTTGTTGGTAAATGGAACCTGGGCGGCTTGACAACATAAACGGAACAATCGGCTTCAGGATATGATCGAAGTACAAACGAGTCGTCAGATTGGCTCCCAAAACTATGTCACCATGCTTGTTGGTCGTGTGCCACTCGACAAAAAAATGCGAGATTGAGACGCAGACCAGTCCTCCACACACGTATACGGCTGTCATCGGCACGGATAGAGAAGAAAAATTCGTCGCTAAAGACAACATGACTCCAATTGGTCGTTGTCCAGGTTGACTGAGCTCGATACCCATCCAGACGGCTCAGCCTATTTTGTGGATCACTGGTAGGTACCTTAATGGATGTTAACATCTAATCTCACCTTCTACCAGTCGTCTCCAAATATGTATCCCCTGATACAGGATGCATGGAGGATGGAAAATTCATACAAATGGCTGATAGCGTCACCATTGGTGTGGACGTGGCTCCTCTCCTGGCTATACGATCCTTTCGAGCAGTTGTCAGTCTAGGGCATCTTGAGCCAGTTACATGTACCTCCTCTTATCCACTATCGCCAGAATCGACCATTTACCATATGGCTCCGTCCAAGATGGCAACTCATACTTCTGTTATAACAATAAGCTTCCCTTAGGACTATGATGCGACCTCTCTCTAAATCCAACAATCGTTCGTAGCGTTGTTGAGAATGTCTCAAAGGCATCTATGTACACAAATTGCAGTATCAAAGCTGAAAACCTATTCCCAATTGCTCGTATGTGAAAACACCGGCTGCACGACGCTTGAATTCTGTACAGTAAATGCGGCACACTTAAATGAATGCTGCACACTTAAATGTATATTGCAAATTAAATGAATGCTGCTCACTTAAATATATGCTGTGAACTTAATTAAATTCTGCTCACTTAAATGAATGATGTACACTTAAATGAATGCTGCATACTTAAATGAATGCTGTACATTTAAATGAATGCTGTATACTTAAAAGAATGCTGAACACTTTATTAAATGTTGCACATTTATATTTATGATGAACATTTAAATGAATGCTGCATGCTTAACACATAACACATGCACACATGCTGTGCACTTAAATGTATTCTGCATACTTAAATGAATGCTGCATACTTAAATGAATGCTGCATACTTAAATGAATGCCATACACTTAAATGAACGCTGCAAACTTAAATGAATGCTGCACACTTAAATGAATGCTGCATACTTAAATGAATGCTGTATACTTAAATGAATGCTGCATACTTAAATGAATGCTGAACACTTAAATGAATGCTGCACATTTAAATTAATGATGTACACTTAAATGAATGTTGCATGTTTAAATGAGTGCTGTACGCTTAAATGAATGCTGCATACTTAAATGAATGCTGTACACTTAAATGAATGCTGTACACTTAAATGAATGCTGTACACTTAAATGAATGCTGCTTACTTAAATGAATGATGTAACTTAAATAAATGCTGTACACTTAAATGAATGCTCCATACTTAAATGAAGGCTGTAGACTTAAATGAATATGAAGGCTGTAGACTTAAATGAATGCTGCGTTCTTAAATGGATTCTGTACACTAAAATTAATGATGTACGCTTAAATGAACGCTCCATACTTAAATGAAAGCTGTACACTTGAATGAATGCTGTACACTTAATTGAATGCACCGTGGATGCTGCAAACTTAAATGAATGCACGATGGCTATTGCACACTTGAGTGCTGCACACCTAAATGCTGCACGATGCTTTGTTCTTATGCTCGTTGCATGAGTCCTGTAGCATCACTGGAGCTGACAGTTTGATAATTTGCATAACCATTTAAGTGGCATTTGCATGCCGAGTTTCACGGTTGTAGCTCAATTTTTTATGGGTGCATATATTTTTTGCAGCAGGGTTTATTTCTCCAATAATACTACGCCTTTTTGTATCGCTCAACAATGAAATTTGTCTCAGTCAGAATATTGTTACTTCAACGTATCCTCTGGAATCTTGGGTGAACTCTCATTCTTTACTACCACTTAACTACCACTTAACTACCACTTTTATTTAAAAACAATAATAAGCGTAAATAGGAAATATATACACGATATCTATCTTGCAAGGTCACTAAATGATATTTGTCTGATATTTGTTTATGTCAGATGCAATAAAACAGCAAATAAATGCTCAACTTATTCACGAAATAGCAGATTCTATTCTCAAGGCACTGGCGTATCTCGCAGTTCAGTGTAGCTGGTATTACGTCAACTCCTTTCCAACTGAGCGATGATTTCTTTTATACACCCCTCGTAGAATTTTCCAGAAGGATTCATATTTCCCAAAATATTCGTTGTTTAGAGACAGTTCTAGTACATTCAAAATGTCGTCAAAAGTCGCCAAGTTAGCAATAAATTTCTAAATAGGAGAAACCTGCTCCGAAAATCAAGATGTGGCAGCACGACATTAACATAATAGGAATTGTTGCATGTAGGGTTTTTTTTTTTACCTTGGATAAAGGCAATGCACAGTTTTTCGTATTCGTAACAGTATTTAAAATGACATTGTTATTTAAAGCATTCCATCACATTACTTAATCCGTTTCTCCTGGAAATAAGTATGCGAATATCTGTCCTCGCAATTATCTTCACAGGCAGATCTAAAGAATTAAACATCCTGTTCCCGTTTGCAAACAAATTTACGAAAAATATGAAATTGTTACGAAACGCCAACTGCTCTGCAACTGAGCGATGATTGCATACTCCCCGTAGAAACTTCCAGAAAAGTTTGTATCTCCACAAATATTAGTTATTACGGGAAGTCCTGGTGCATTCGAAAAGTCGCCAAAAGTTGACAGGTTGTTAATAAATCTTCACACCTGGCAACTTCGATCCGAAATTGAAATTATGGCAATCCCAAAATCATGTAATAGGGATTGCTATCTGTAAAGGTGTTTTCTCCATGAATAAAGCAAATTCACTGAGTAAAAGCAAATTTCCACTATAGTATTATTTAAAAAGAGGCAAAGCCCAGAGAATATGACTCACATGTAAATATGTTAAGAGTAGATGGGAGGGTTGCAGGGAGTTGGTATCCGCCGGTTCTTGTTTCACACGTATAGCCGAGGCGTAACAGACGAAGCGCATGGACTTTGTTAATTCGTAACAATATTAAATGAGAATCTGAGTCAGAATTACACTGCTTACAACTGAAATCGCAACACCACAAAGTTGTAGGTGTAGATTTACGTAAATCAGGCAACGACAACAGCAAGGCGAGATATGCAAATGATCACAGTTTCGTTACGCATAGTGACGTAACACCTTTCCGAGCAGCATAAAAGCGTCAGGTCAAGGAGGAGCGATATCACAGCTAAATTGTAGAGTCATTGGTTTCAAGATGTAACAATCATCACAGTATGCCAAGAGTACGTCGACGTACCGCATACGTTCCGTTGTCGTCAACGGAAAGACTACAAATCATTGTTTTAAGTGCGGGTGAATTGAGCTTCCGAAGGATCGCTGAACTATTGGGTCGTGATGTGAGCACAGTTCAATGCTGTGTGTTACGGTTCGTGAGAGACAAAGACACGAAGATCAGGTAGTGGAGCTTCCAGGTGTACCACATCACGTGAAAATCGTATGCTTCTGGGAAGCGTTGCGCAAGAGCCGTTTACCACAGCAACCGTGTTACAACTACATTTATCCCACACTACAGGTAACGTGGTTTCGACGCAAACTATACGAAACCGTTTGCATGAAGCAGAACTCCGAGGTCGACGACGTTTTTGATACCTACGTTTCAAAGTCTTCACCGGTTACGTCGCCTCCAATGGTGTCAAATGAGACGCCAAATTGGTCGACAGAATGGCGAAACATTCAGTTCACGGATGAAACAGGATTCTGTTTTGACATGCCAGATGGACATACTCGCGTACGGCGGCGCTTTCAACAACGCCACTAGGAAGCTTTTTCTATCAATCGCCACTTAGCTTCATTAAGTGGTACCATGGTTTGGGATGGTATAATATTTGATGGACGAACACCTTTGGTCCACGTTTCTGGCAATATCACGGCACAACGATACGTCTCTGACACTGTGAGACCTGTGGTACAGCAATATCTGTCAACCAGTGTTAGACTGTTTTTTTGCATGATAAAGCCAGACCACATACTGCACGGGTAACTATGAATCGCATATAAGGTTTTGATATCCTACCTTGATCAGCATAGTCTTCGGATTTGTCGCCAATTGAGCATATCTGGGATATCATGGATTACCGATTAAGATAACTCCCAATTCCAGCAAACCGTGCTCAGTTACACTTCCAATTGCATGCTTAGTGGAATGCCATTCTTCATCACACCATTGACCATCTCATCGACTGGATGCCTCGTCGTATTCAATCCTGCATAGCCGCTCGCGGTGGACCTATTAAATATTGGTCTAATGTCAATAAAGTCCCATGCTTTCATTTTCCAGGCATGAGTTTTTGATCATATGCACATCTCCATGTTACAATTATATTCTCTAAATTTCATGAGAATACATCAATTTCTGGTGTTGTGATTTCATATAGTGCTGTGACTCCTCGCAATCATCCGTGAAATCCATCCAACCATCCTCGCAACCTCCGTGGAACAACAATGGCTTCTCGTTCGCCTAACTTTAATATACAGTTTTAAAGTAGGAAATTTAACTACCGCAAAAAAAAATTTAATGTGCATTTAATAAAATAAAATTTTGCCTCTTGGTCATATTTAGTGTAGATTAGCGTAGCGACTGAATTAGCCTCATCTATTGAATATACTGCCATTTATTTTGGCGGTTTACTAGTTTCAGGAAGCATATGGTGAGCACAAAGATGTAATACTACTACTACTTCGTTGGGATGAGTTACTAGAGCGCCTGTCCAAAGAGGCTGTATCTACAAGGTGTGGCATATGTAGCTCTATCTTTGGAATTACATGAAATAAATATTACATAGAAGGGGAGTAATATTTATTAATTTTATTTTTTTTTTTCGAGTTCATTTTTAGTCAATGTTGGCAAAGCGAAGGGAAAAGATTTGAGTGACTATTAAATAGAAGATAATGAGATAATATTTTGTGATACACCACTTCAAAAGAAGGGAGAGTTCTGTATGTTCCTAGCATATTTGAAGAAAGCTTTAACTGTTTAGAGGTGCCGGTAGATGGCGGCATATCAGTTGATGCGGTTTTCCTCATATTAAAATCAAACCAGAAGTGAGAGCATCTACAATCGTCAATTCAGATCAGAAGGCGGGAGAAAATTTGGAAGAAAGGGATGGAATTTTAATTTTAGATTTGTCTTATTAGGGAAGGGGAAGTACTTACAGAATTGTAATTCAGCTTCCCTATTAAGCAGTAATGTCAAACACACAGCTTATTAGTACCGTATGATTAACATTTCGGCTATTAGCTACAGCTGACATCACGGAAATCTTAAACACAGACAAATATATACAGGCATTTGAGTTCAGATTTTGCAATGCTCCACAAGGAGTAACCATTTTCAGATTTGGCGCGCTTGACATGGTCAGTAACGGTTTACACTAAGACATTCCGTTAATATAACATTATTTGACCCCGAAAGAAACAGTTCTTCGTTCACAGACTTAATAGAACTATAGTGACTAAAATATCTAGTCACAGAATATACGCCATCAAGGCAAAAACCGGGAGATTTGTTCAGGAAATGGAACAAATGGCGCTGCAGTAAAAACTACAGTGCCTAGAATACGTAGTGTCGCGTTCGTAAGAGAAAAGTGTTGAAAACTTGTTCCAATAATTCAAGACCATGAAACCTAGATAGAAGGAAAGGACACGACTTAGTAAAGATTGGAATTTTTTCCCTGTACCAAATGATGCACTTCAAAATTCTGCTAATCGTACCGCCCTCTAGTGCCCATTGCGCAAAATAAACACGCTAAATTTTCTGTCTTTTTTTTCAATTGCCATATGCAATTTTAAAATAAATGTTTTCAGTTTGAAAATAATATTTAATTTGTAGTCAAAGTAAATAAAAAAAATGCAAACCGTGTTAATTTTATTTTTCATATCTAAGAATTATAATAAAATTATAATATATATATCATGAAGGCTAAAGGGAAGGAGGGGAAACGAAATAGGCTGCTCCGGAGAAAACTCGTAAATGATTTCTTGAAAGAAAGATTCCAGTTTAGTGGTGGCGCTGCTGTTAGTACCGTCCTTATTGTTCCATTCAAATAGCATTAGGCTGATTAGAACTTTATTTGATTTTATTTATTTATTTAATACCGGTACTTCAATTTTCTCAAAATATGTTTGGCCTTTTAGTACATGCAGAGAACTTCAAAACTTTTTACTTTATAAATAAGTAATATATTAAGAGATTAAAGGATGTAAATTTTTTAAACTATTTGCACATTTTTTAATTTAAAATTAAAACTAATATTATCAGTTTTCAATTAATACAATTTTATTTCTGTTTAAAATATTTTATCACATACAAAATATAGGGGCTCTTTCAAATTTGGAGCCCTAAGGTCACGGTCCGAAGGCCCATAAATTAATCAGGTCCTGTCTATGAGAGGTTCGTTTTACATACATGTCTCGATAACCCCTGGTCCTAGAAACTCGAGACATGGGCTAAATTCTATTTTATAACTCTCCACAAACTTTCATGAAATTCGGTGCACCAGTCAAATGAGGCCATAAAAAAAGTCATAAAAATTCTTTGTTCCCACTCCCTCAAATCTTGTCTATGGGAGATTATTTTTACATAAATGTCTCGATAACCCCCTGGTTCTGGAAACTCGAGATATGGAATAAATTTTAAGTAGGGCTATAACTATCCACAAAACTTTATGATTATCCACAAAATTTCATGAAATTCGGTGTACCAGCTCTCCCGTGATGCGACAAACACAGGCATATTTTCAACTTTATATAAGTAACAGCTTGCAATTTTTCGTTTCTCGTAACATTTCCCTCCGTTTGCTTGTAATTAACATATATTCTTAAAAACAGTGCATAGATTGAAATATAAATTGTATATTAAAATTAATGTCCTATTAATTGAAGAGTGCTATGTCTTATAAATGCATTATAAACTGGGTTATTAGAGCACATAAAATAAATTGTAAATGTGTAATTATTACAAATTATTTTTTGTGCCTAACATACAAGGTGTCCGAAAAAGTCCTTTGACGCCCACAACAAACAACAAACGCCCACCACAAACAGCAAACGCCCACAACATTTTACCAACCGCAATTCCTCAGAAACTTCAAAACTTTCTAGCAAGCACTCGATATATGTTATACGAATTCGAACTATATATATATATATATATATATATATGTATATATATATGAAGACTAGATAGAACCCCTTAACCTTCATGGCATAGATGCATGGAAATGTTCATTATTTATGCCTAAAAAATAATTACTTAAGTAACTTACAATCGTTCAACCTCTAATTTTAGTAGAATATATCTGAATTTATCTTCTTTGATGGATATTTTTAATTAACGAAAAATAAAATATTCACTTTAATTGAAATATATACAATTTTTATTTTATTTTTTTTTAACCGTTATCTTTCCCTTCTCGCTCACATATACATTTTGTAGGATTGCTAGTAAATGTATACATCTTTAGAACGCTAGTTAGTGACTATGGTAAAAATGAATAGCAGTGTATATTCACTTAAAATCACTTAAAGTGCACTTTAGCAAAATAAATCTTTAAAGGTATGTTGTTATTCAAGTATTCTAATTAGCTTATTTTCATCACGATAAATTTCTATGCATAATAGGTTTAGTTTCAATTTTTATTTGCCATCTTCGTCCGTTTACCATGACACGCTATGGTAAAAATGATGCCTTTTGCCCTTTCGCTTCTGCGCATTCTGCTACGCAGGATGCTTATATACGCTCGTGCCCATGCTCTATTGGGTTTAGGTCTGGAGAATAGTCTGGCCAGTCCATTCACTGGATTCCCTTTACCATCAGGTAATCGCTTACGATACGAGTTCTATCTGGCCGGGTTTTCATTATATGGTTGGGTGTACTGGTGACAGTAAGAATAAGGATTAAATGACTGTAAACGAAGTAACATTATGACTGAACATGTTAAAGACGTCCTTGTTACCTGCATTAAGTTGTTCAAAACATGCCTAACAGACTGTACTTTTATAATCTTGAAACTATAAACATGACAGCATTTAAAAATTCTTTTATCTGTAATAAATATATTTATTATCTGTAACAAAATTTAAATAAATAAGCATATATATACATTTAATGCATATAATCATAAACTTAATAAAAAATAGACGCATTACATCACTATAAATCATTATGCACAAAAAATTACAAGCTAACATACCCAAAAGACTGAAATGTTATATAACATTTTCAGTCTAAAAAGTATACGAGCATGCTGATTTTTAAATTACCTGTTTCTTAATTTTCTCTGGGATGCGGATAATATAATTTTATTTTTAAATATACTAATATTCTTATAATAAATACAACAAATTTACATAAATGCACTATACTGGAACTCAAAAGTTCATTACAGTGTGTGGGTGGGGGGATATTTCTCAATATGTTACTTAGTAAAGAGATTACAAAATACATACACATACAATATCACATTAAACTTAACTAGCTCTAAGAAAAGGATAGGCAATTATCAAATGTTATACAGACTATACATAAGCCACGCCCACTAGTTCAATGATCTTTTTCCACCCAAAATTGTCAGATATTTCTATTGAAGACCAATTCTTTTTTTAACTTCATTTCTTGAAATTCCGTTTATAGAATCTTATAGAATATTGTGCAATAAATACATAATGTATGAGATAATTTAAAATTTTATAATAAATTATACCCTGCAAATTCCAAAAGAACTTACAGTGAATAAGTTTCTTTTATATATACATGTCATTAAACATGAGTGCTTTAAACGTCAATTAGGGAATACTAATATCATAATTCATGCATTCAATACATAATTTTACAAAAATTGTGTGTAAACTGCAGTCATTTTTTCTAATACTTTATGCAAATAACAGCATCAGCTTCTGCAAGATTCTCTGAACGGAGATTCTGAAATAGTGGGCGGGACTCCTGCATCTGATAATAGGAAACTTACTCGTACATGAAATTGAGAATTCACAGAATTTTCCTCATTGACAATATTGATCTATTGTGGCTTTCAATAACTAAGACAATTTTATTGATGATGTAATTTCATTTTAACTTATTATCTACAATCTTTTAGTTTCTTATACAACTCATCTTACAATCGCTTAATTTGTTTACATTCTGCATTTGGCTTCGTTGTAGAAATAATCAAAGATTAACGATCATTTTAAATCTAAAATATTGTAATTGCGTAGGCACAGAATTTAGATACACAGATAATATGCAAAAAAGGCGGTTTTAGGCCGGAGGCAGCACTAAATATAAATGTTAACGTTACTTTAAAATCTCGTTTATCACATAGCGAAAAAAAAAATGGAAGCCATATTTGATTTTGCAATGAGTTGCGTAATATGGGTATAATTATTATATTAATGTTTATCTGAAATACGACTTCACATATTGTGATTAATTTTTTGTTTTACACATTTTACGTGATAATTTGTATATTTCCTAAAATTTTCGAAGCAATTGTAAATTTTAACTCCGCTTAAGAAATGTTTGAAAAATTAGGTCTCATAGGGTTCAATGTATTACATTTCTTCAACGTAGGTTAAATTCAAAACTAATTGGATGATTCTATACAAATGCTATTGAAGGCACCTAGATACACGTTAAAAGTAATTGACCGGGACTTGATTGTTTCGATAAAGTTTTGGAAATTGTTACAGACAGTGATATGGAGGAGCAGAAACCAGGACAAAAACTTTATTAGTAAAATGTTTGAATGAATGAAATGAAGGTGGGTGACTCCAGAAAAGCCCAGCACATCGACCAGAGGTCTATTGTACTACGAGTAGTAAAATGTTTAGTTTCTACATTGTCTTTTTCTACGGCGTTGACATGTGTTATCTTTTTTGGCATGTCGACATGTTTACACGTGTATCGTTGTTGACGTGTGTTATCTCGTTTTGTGTAAGGTATTTTTGTATTTTATTAATTTTTATGATTTTCCTGATCAATGTAACTATTTAAAAATTATTTTAAATCAGTTTTTCCATTTAAGCCTAACATGAGTATCGAGTTGTTCTTCGGTTACAATTTTGGTTGCTAAAAAATGGCGGATCTCGCAAAAGTCTTCATACTGAAGATGCTTCGTTTTGCTAGTCGAGACGAACCACAGAATTTGATGGTCGAGTTTCATTCCTCGACGCTAATCAGTGAAGGAATTTCAATGTCTTTCCTGATCAATGTAACTTTCTAAAAATTATTTTGCCTCACTTTTTCTATTCTTTTCTCGATAAGCCTAACGTGGCGATTTAGTTCTTCCTTGACGTCAATTTAGGTTGCTGAAAAATGGCGGATTTCGCAAAAGTCTTTATACAGAAGATATTCGGGTTTACTGACCGATGCGTACCACAGAATTTGGGTGGTCGAGTCTAACCAGGGTCCACAATAAATGCAAGAAAATTCGATGATGAATACGAGATTGGAGGTTCGGTTGAATTTTGCTGGTGAAGTCGGTGGTTAAGAACCAGTTAATCTACATTCTTTCACCGATATTTTCCCTTTCGCAGCGATTTTTGCCTCTATCCGCATTTTTGGATAAACGTAGAATATTCGAAAGAGCGTCAGCAACGCCATATGAGAACTGGTTACGCTGCTCAACCAAAGAAGTGGCAATATAGGGGCGCGTCTCTGAACTCCTGCACAGGATTATCGGTAAATTCTCCAACCCGAGTCCTGGGTACTGGGAACTTGTTATCGTCCTTTGGATTTGGACATTACAGCCATGCTGAGAAACGTGCTTTGTGCTTTGCTACGTACAAAAGTTTGTTAAGTAAATACGTTGTTTAAAGAAATGGATTACCGATTGAAAATTTCTTCATATAATTACGTTTTAGGATACGGTAATTCAAGGATAGATGGCCATAGTTTTTACTGATTGAAATAAAAACTCATAGAATGCAAATACAAGAAATGTTTATGCATATTTTAAATTCTTATACATATACTCAACATATTTTGGGCAAAAAATAATTAAATATTGAACACAAGAAATGAAAAACATGGTTTGAAATTAAAATGACAATTGGCTATCTCTCCTTCATGTCATTTCAATACAATTACGAACAAGAATGATCAATCATGCATAAAACATTGATTATGAAACACTTTCCAGTTTCAATACAATTTTATTTAAACATATCTAAAATGCGATACATTCCTCCGTAATATTTTTAAACTTATCACAATATTACATTAATTTATTATATTTGAAATCTTAAAATTTCATCGAACAAAAATGAACTTCATTCAAATGATGGCTTTGAAATATAAAATGCCTGGTTTAAAATCTCTAAAATGCGATACATTTCTCTGTAATATTTTTAAAATTATCGTAATACATACTATAATAATTTATTATATTTGAAAACTTGATTGAAAATATTCGAAAACAAATGAACTTTATTCAAATGATGTCATCGAATTATAAATCGCCTCTATGTAAAAGCAGCATTTCATTCATAAACATTTTTCCAATCCTTTCAGTTATTTTATTTAAAAACTAAAATCCATGGTGGTACAAGTAATTTAACTCTATGCTTAAAACTTCATCTAAAAAATCATATGGTTCTCTGTAAAATCAATGAATGTTTCATTCATATCAGCTATATTGCAGACTCCATGGGCTAAATAATTTTGGGTTAAAGAAATGCAGCAATTCTTATACAACTCATTCTACATCTTTTAATGTTTACATTTTCCATAAGTGAAATTATGGCTTCGTTGTAGAATTAATCAAAGTTTGATAATCATTTAAACTCAAATATATTGTAATACCGTTTTTTCAGTATGTAGATGACACAGAATTTAAACAAATATAAAGTGATTTTAAGACGGATACAAAACTAAATATAAATTCAAAAGAACTTTAAAAATCACGATTTTGAGACAAGATGGATGCCATACTTTATTTTGAAGTGGGTCACGCGATCTCTTCATATAATGGTCACATGATCTCTTCATATAAAGGGTGTAATTATTATTTTAATTCTTATTTGAAAAACTATTGAATATATTTTGCTGAATTTTTTTTATATATTTTATGGAATAATTTGACGATTTCCTAAAACTTTCGGAGCAATTTGTGAATTTTAAATTTGCTTAAAAAATGTTCGAAGAATTAGGTCCCATAGAGTTCAATGTATTTCATTCCTTCAACCCGGGTTCAATCCAAAACTAATTGGATGATATTATTCATTTATATTCCCATGGGTCCTACAGACCGTCTGAAGAACATACTAAAATTTCTTTTTGATAAAGTCATTTTTACGGCAATTATCGTGCAAAAGAACAGTAAGACAGACAGACAGAAAGAAAGGAAAAAATCATAAACACTTTTAAACTATGTTGTAAAGTGGTAAAAACGAAGTTAATAGGAAGAAATAACACATTGATGATATAAACATGACGTGATGCTATGATATAAACATGACGTGTGCCAGGGATTGTCATAATTCCCCACACTTTAACGAAGGGGTGCCAGAATAGGCGATTTATTGCCAATTTAGTGAGATTTGGCGACTTCCCGAATCTTCTAGAAACTCCGCGAAATAATGATTATTCTAGGAGATATGGAGTGCTTTCCAGAAATTTCTATAGAGGGACTATAAAAGGACACATCACTCCGTTGGAGTTCAGTTGACGAATTGACAAGATACGAGCTACATGGAACTGCGACTTTTATCAATGTTCTGAGAATAGTAGCAACTGTTTTATGAAAGTATTTTCCTCAGTATTTTGAGAATAATTTTACTTATTTTCTGAAATTTGTGGAGTATTTAAGCGCTATTTGATTGTATATTGTGTCTGTTTACTTTGTGATTGTTATGAATGAACGTGTTTAGTTATCGAGAAATTCGGACTCATCCTAGTATGCGGAGTTCCCACTCACGATTCGTAGAGGATACGTTCGTAACAATACGTTGTGCCGTACTAAGTCATAAAGTCATACCGCTCGCTGTTTTATCGGAGATGTAATTTAAGACACACACACACACACACACCTTACTTAAAAAAAGATGCCATAAAAAATAGTTGCAAATCCGATTTTAAATTAATTATTTTAAAGAAATTATCACATGTCCCATTCTCAACTGAATCAAAATTCTAACACATCATAGGCTGTTACTTGCGCATTCACTCATTCATAGTGGCACACACATTTACTCAAATTTTTCGAATAATTTTTGAAAACTAAAATTCATAAAGACTGAGAAACTGTTACTCTGGCGTAGAAAATGGATTTGCAGTCGTAAAGATATCCTTAATTGGAAATAATATGTGTGAGATCTTTGAATTCGGAGAATGTTCTTTGTAGCGTATAGGCTATAAGGCCATAAGCTGGGAATACAAAATGGAATAAAGATCGGGTTATTGCACCCCTAACTGGAGTGTGAGAAATATTTTTTTTGAAAGACCAGCTGCAAATTAAAGAAGTTCTCCACATAGCGAAAAATATGATTTAGGTACAAATTTAAAGAGTGTTGTGATGAGTTTAAAATATGAACTCATCATGACAAATGCATCCCCGAAATGGTTGGCTTATTTATTTATGATTAATTGCGTTGTTTAAGTTTATACTTATTGACTTCGAATATGATTTTTCACCTTCTTTTAACTAACTGCACTCTATTCAGTACAGTATTCTTGATACCATGGTTGCCAGTGTACCTGTCTATTAAATGAAAAGATTTTATATATAGAAAATATTATAAAAATACTATCGGTGCATATTTATAGTTGACAAAAATATTTTATTTTATACTTTTAGCAATATCATGACCTGTGGAGTGATAACTGTTATCTATTTAGTGCTTAATATACAGGGTGATCCAAAAGTCCTTGACACATTTTAAAATTGAATATAAACTCAAGTAATTGCCGTACGATAGTGAGGTTTGGACTAAAATGCTTTCCACGTTGAAAAGTTTTGGTTAAGCAAATAAAAAAACTGAGTTCCAAACTTTGCCCATAGATGGCGCTGTACCTTAAAAATACCCAAAAAGCATAAAAACTGAAGATGAGTAGTTACAGGGTATTTTCTTTATCCGCTACCATATTTCAATATGTGCGCCCTTTGTAGCTCGAACCGCATCCAAACGGTATTCCATATCCCTCCACGTGTTCGCTAGCAGTGGTTGCGGAAGAAACTGGATTACATACGTGATTCGCGTCTTCACTACTTGAATGTCAGCCACAGCGGAAGAGTACACTTTGTCTTTGACATAGCCCCAGAAGAAGATATCATGAGGGGTTAAATCTGGTGATCAAGGTGGCCATAACAATGGACCATCTCGTCCAATCCAACGGTCAGGAAACTCCTCATTCAAATATTCTCTTACAATTTTACTCCAGTGTGGAGGTGCACCATCCTGCTGCCAAAAAATGTTAGGATGCAATTATAAACTTGAGGGACAGCGAAAATTTGCACCATATCCAGGTAAATGTCTTTTGTGACTGTAGTCTCAGCGAAAAAGAATGGACCAACTACACGATCAGACATTAATCCGTACCACACCTTAATTTTTGGACTATTGCGGATATTTTTAATAACCTGATGCGGGTTTTCAGATCCCCATATTCCCGTGTTGTGCCTGTTGACCTCTCCAGTCAAATGAAAAGTTGCTTCGGCTGTAAAGAGAGAGCGTCGTAAGAATTCATCATCTGATTCCATACGATGAAGCATCTCAATAGTAAAGTTCAAACGGCAATTCGGCTGTAAAGCTTGCTTTTGTGTGCTGCACTTTGTATGCTTGAAACTTCAATCTTTTATGTAGAATTCGATGCACTGTTGTAAGTGGAACATCTAATTGTCGTGATGCATTTCTCATTGATGTTGTTGGACAATGTTTGCCGGACACGTGCAGCAGTTTGCTCGGATGTGCTTGGCCGGCCACTTCTTTCTCGATCCAAGACGCTTCCAGTTTCTAAAAAATTGCTCTGCCGATTTAGAATGCCTATTTCGAGATGGAGGGTTTTTTTATACTTGACACGAAACTTCTTTTGAACTATAATGATGAACTGTTTCGAGGTACCAATGAGCAATGAGCTTTTTCGGTGGGAGTTGTCATTTTTTACTTCTCAGTGCCAGTGTCAAAACGAATCTGAAAAAAAAAACGCAGATATACACATATTTGAACAAGTAGCTCCATCTATGGGTGAAGTTTGGAACTAAGTTTTTAATTTATTCAACCAAAACTTTTCAATGTGAAAAGCATTTTAGTCCAAACCTCACTATCGTACGGCAATTACTTGAGTTTATATTCAATTTTAAAATGTGTCGAGGACTTTTGAATCACCCTGTATTACTGTCCAGATGATTGCCTTTAAAAAAATGATCAATGACCCTTCGGTCATAAATAAAGTAAAATGAAAATTTAAAGTTGATATGGCAGAAATGTCGATACGAAATCATAACCGAAAAGTTATAAAAAGGTTTGAAATTATCCCTGTTCACTTTTTTACTTGCTGATATGGTAATTCGTAATGAAATCATTTAATTAAAACTTTGCACACTCCAAACTTTACATATTTATAGAAAACTAGCCACCTTCGTCGACCAGCCTGTTCGCTACCCTTGAAAATTATGACCGTTTCAAACTCGCTGGCGCCATAATCCCGTGGAGTTAACAAAGTTTGTTTTAGTTTAATGACGTAAAAACCATAATTCAATCATTTAAATTTTATAATGACCATATGCTAAGCTCTAAATTCCATCACTTAACATATAACGTAATTTTCTAATAAATGTAATAATTTCATATAGATATCAGAATTTCACTCTATATACACCACCGGATGTATACAAAACATCACCACAATTCAATACACCATAATTCAATCATTTAAATTTTATAATGACCATATTTATTATATATTCAATCATACAAATTTTATAATGACCATTTTTATAATGACCATTTATATTAATGACCATTGTTTTAGTTTAAGGACGTTAAAACCGTAATTCAATCATTTAAATTTTATAATGACCATATGCTAAGCTCTTAATTCCGTCATTTAAAATATAACGTAATTTTCTAATAAATGTAATAATTTCATATGTATCATAATTTCACTCTGTATACACCACCAGATGTATACAATACATCACCACAATTCAATACACCATAATTCAATCATTTAAATTTTATAATGACCATATTTATTATATATTCAATCATTTAAGTTTTATATAGACCAATTTTATAATGACCATTTATATTAATGACCATTGTTTTAGTTTAAGGGCGTTAAAACCGTAATTCAATCATTTAAATTTCATAATGAACATATGCTAAGCTCTTAATTCCATCATTTAAAATATAATGTAATATTCTTACCCGATGCATGCCAAACACCGGCACTATAGAAACGCCGTACGTCTGCGCGCACATGTCCAATATCGGTAATCGGAACTTCACCGAGAAATTTAAAATCATTACTTTTTTGAAATCCGGATCCTGCGGCTATTTTAAATTATTTCTTGGCCAGATTGGTCTTGTAAGGATGGCCGATGTTTGTGCTTTCTAAAAATGTAAATTATTAGTCGAAATTATCGGTACTTTTCCCAATGCAAGGATTTAAAAACGAAAGTTCATTTTATGAGCCGAAAGTGACTTTTGTTTCAAAATCTTTAAAAATATTAAAATTTGTCCCTGAGATTTGAAATTGTTATATTTTTACTCGCAATTATCTGCTTTTTCCGGTCGTGTGATTTGTTTTTTCTACGACGTCTGGATGGTGGAGAAAAAACAGGAGAAATGGGAAAAAACGGTCGAAATCGCATAAAACATTAATTAACAAAAAATAATTCAAATTTTATAATTCGGTTTTCACGTGTCACCTTCCCATCCCTGGGTCTCCGATTGCTAAATTTCGTAGCTCTGCGACGTGCGGTCGCTGAACCTATAGTATATAAGACAGACACACAGACAGACAGACATTGCCTTTTGTTATTAAAGACTAGCCGCCTTCGGCGACCAGCCTGTTTGCTACCCTTGAAAATTCTGACCGTGGCAAACTCGCTGGCGCCATAAATCAGAGGAGTTTTTGAGATCCAGACCATCCGACCTACCAGAAAGGTGTAAGGTAACTATTTGGACGGCCAGGAAGTGCCATCCAATTTAGACCGAAACCCAGTGAGGGAGGCATCCACAGGGACTGTACCCTCCTCCCCCTACCACCAACCTCTCTGAAGAACTTTCGGACTCGCATGTTTAACGTGATCGTACTCCGCGTGAACACGGCGGCAGAATTGGCAGTGGATGGAATCGAACCCGGGTCTACTGAGTGCAATTCACGCGCGCTAACCACTGGGAAACCGCGCCCTCAAACCCGTGGAGTTAACAAAGTTTGGTTTAGTTTAATGACGTTCAAACTGATAATGAAATTTTAAGGCACCGCGACAATCTCCATAACTTTCTTTATAGCTATTTTTTATTTCTTCAATGTTTAAGCTTATTCATTGTGGTCCCAACCACCACACGATGTAAACAATACATCGCCACAATTAAATCCATCATTATGAGCCAAAAACCTTATAAAAAGCAAACACGAATTCGGTTCTTAATTAGTCCCTAGGATAAAAACCATACAAAAAGCAAACACTGATGACATTTGCCCCATACGAATATCCTCAAATATACCACCAAATATCTGCTTGGCCAAAATTCGTTTCCATGGCAACACCGTGCGACTGCGCGCGCAAGAAATCGAACTTCTTGGGCCGTTCAGTGCGTCTGCGAGGGCATGTGGCAGAAAAACTTCTTTAGCCGAAAAATTGAAATTTGGAAATTCTTAAAATTCGGATTCTGCAGCTACTTTTTATTATTTCTTGATCATATTTGCCTTGTAAGAATGCCTGATGTTTCAGCTTTCTAAAAATGTAAATTATTAGTCGAAATTCTCGGAACTTTTCCCGATACGAGGATTTAAAAACGAAAGTTCGTTTTTTTGAGCCGAAACTGACTTTTGTTTTAAAATCTAGATATTAGGATTAAATATTAGAATTTGTCCCTGAGATTTGAAATTGATATATTTTTACTTGCAATTGTCTGCTCTTTCCGGTCGTGTGATTTGTTTCTTTTCTACGACGTCTGGATGGTGGAGAAAAAAGGGAAAAAAACGGCCGAAAACGCATAAAACATTAAGTAACAAAAAAAATAATTCAAATTTTTAAAATCGGTTTTGACGGGTCACCTCCCCCCCCCCGGGACTCCGATTGACTAATTTCGTAGCTCTGCGACGCGCGGTCGCTGAGCCTATAGTGTATAAGACAGACAGACATTGCCTTTTATTATTTACTATCGGCGAAGCGACCAGCCTGTTCGCTACCCGTGAATATTCTGATCGCGGCAAACTCCCTGGTGCCATAACCCCCTGGAGTTCTTGGTAACGTAACTATTTGGACGGTCAGGAAGTGCCACCCAATTTAGACCGGAACCCAGTGGGACAGGCATCCACAGGAACCGTACCATACTTCTCCTACCACCAACCTCTCGGAAGGACTTACAGACCCACATGTTTAACGTGATCGAACTCCGAGTGAACACGGCGGGAGTTTTGGTAGTGGCGGGAATCGAACCCGGGCCTACCGAATGCAATTCCCACGCGACATTTTTTTTTTATTCAGGTGGTCTAAAACACTGAGCATACTCCAATATTTTAGATAATGGTGGGATTTAAAGATATATTCTTTCAAGAAATAACACGTATGAAACAAAATTGAGTTCTTGGCAAACGCACTCACCCACTTTTTGAAATACTTATTTTTAAAACAGTTATCTACGATTTAGAATACACACCCCCTCCAATAGAGTCAATTCATCGAATACAGATGGTCCCAAAACACACATTTTTGGCCGCAGTTCTGCAAAAACACACATTTTTTAAGAAAAAATTGCAAAAGTGTGAAAACCTATGTTAATTCCCATAGGGAAATCCTACATTTAAAAAAAATCGGTCGATTCCGCATTTTTGGCCGTTTTTTTTTTTAAAAACCAAACATTTTTTGTAAAAAAATTACAAAAGTGTGAAACCCCCTGTTATTTCCCATACAGGAATTCCACAATCCCCAAAATTCAACTTATTCAAAAAACGCACTTTTTGGTTGTTTTTACAGTTTTTGAAAAATTTTTACTAAATGTTGCAAGTTCGAAAATTTATGTTTTAAGAAATTCTCAAGTATCTCCCAGTGGTGGGAGATCCTCACAGTTAATTTCGCAGCTCATAACCGCCATATAGTGTAAGAGCTCTTTTTTCTCTCTTGGAATGCCCCTGACGCAAGGATATTCAATACTTAACCTAGAACTCACTTAGAAATGACCTTGGTACACCATTGGCGGAGGGATATTCAATATTACAAACATAATTTAGTTAACTAAATTTTAATTAATCTAATTTAATTATTACCACGATGTGGCGCTGCGGTATGCCGCAAAAATCTTAATCCCACCATAGGTACTGAAATCTGAATGTTGAACACATTCCCTAATATCACCTTTCAATATTAGAAAAAAAATCCCATTAAGGGAGAAAATTGCTAAATATCGTCCTGAATAGTTCCACTTTCTGCCACTAGGGGGATACTATTTCAGAGGCTCAGCTGTTGCCATCACATCAAAAAGTTTCAGAGGCTCAGCTGTTGCCACCACCTCAAAAGTTTCTCCAACTCTTAGAAAAAATCCAAAGTTTCATCTCGATAGTTCCACTTTTCGCCGCTAGGGGGCGCTGAACGTCTCTGAACCACTGGCGCAGAACCCGAGGTGTTGCCATCTCTAAATAGAGTTTCTTTCACCTACTCAAAAAGTCACTCGGCCCCAAAACAATACCCTCGTAGAAGACCACAAAATCGTTGCCACCTGAAAAATGTTTCTGAAAAATTAAAGCTCCCAATTTTTTCATTTCCCCCATTTTTACCCCCTCGTCCAGGATTACGAAATCCAATATGGCGGCAATTTTGCTGAGCGCTGAGCATTGCTGAGCCTCTGTTGCAGAACAACCATAACCTCACTACTAGTATTTATGACTTGCTCTGTGTGTAACAGAATTCTGTAAATCGTATTTCTTACTAATAGTATACCCATTCTTCGAACGGAATATATAAAGAAACTTAACATTCACAATTGTGTGCAAATTCCTATAGAATTGTTACGAAGTATTCTGTGGAAACGTTAGTGTACATTCAGGATACAAAAATGACTCCAAATTTCTGGATAACTTATGTATTTATAAAAAACGCGATAAACATATACAGGAACAATATACAGCAAATAGCTCAATAACTATTTTACAAAATCACTAACTGCCAGATACAATTAAACAGCAATTAAACGCTCTTAAAAGGAAAAATAGCTATTTTTCTAAAACACTGACGTATGAGTATCTCATAATTTAGTGTAACTCGCATCACGTAAACTGCTTCAAACTGAACGATAACTCCCCTATATACTTTCCATAGAGACTTATAGAAAGTGCTCGCATCACTAATAATAATGATTCAAATTCATTACAAAATTCATTCAATGTTGTCAGGAATTTAAGTTTAAACCTGCCCATTCCAGTGTTACTACATTATTTAATCATTCTCGGTCTGATACATTTAAGGATAGGAATATGTTCATGTGTCCCCCTATCATCTGCCGAAAATAATTCCGAATTTAAGTTCTACATTTTGAATACTATGCGCACCGTTGGTATTCGTTTTTCAGAGCATGTTCGCGATATTAAAAATAAACAACAGAAATCAATCATGCGTAAAGCATTGATTATGAAACACTTTGCAACTGAAATGCAATTTTATTTAAACATCTCAAAACTGCGATATATTCAGCGCTGATATATTTTAAATTATCACATTACAACAATAATTTTTTATATTTGGAAACTTAAAACTTCCCCCCAAAAAGTGAACTTTATTCAAATAACGTCATCGAAATATGAATCGTCTGGCTCTCTATGAAAAATCAATGAATATTTCATTCATATCACATTTATTCCAGACTCCAGAGCTAAATAATTTCGAGTGAAAGAAAATTCAGCAATTCCTATGCAACCCATTTTACAATCCCTTGTTTACATTCTACATCAATTAAAATTAGGCTTCGTTGTAGAAATATTCAAAGTTTGACGATCATTTAAACTTAAAAATATTGTAATTGTTTTGGTACAGAATATAGATGCACAGAAAATAAGCAAAAATTAAACGGACCAATGCAACCCTAAATATAAAATTAAAGGAACTTTAAAAATCACGATTTTTACACTTAGGAAATGGATGACATATTTTAATCATGACATATTTTAATATTGATATCAAAATGGATGACATATTTTATTTTGAAGTGGGTCACGTGATCACTTCACATTATATGGATGTAATTATTATTTCAAATTTTATTTAAAAAACTACCGAACATATTTTGCTCAATTTTTTTTATATATTTTAGGGGATAATTTGAATATTTCCTAAAAATTTTAAACAATTTGTAAATATTAACTGTGTTTAAAAAATGTTTGGTATATTAGGTCCCATAAGATTCAATGTGTTTCACTCTTCAAACTAAATTGGCTAGTAATACTCATTTACATTCCCATTTGCTCCACAGACCGTCTTAACAACATAATGAAATTTTATTTTGATAAAATCCTTTTTATTGCAGTTATGGAACGAACGGACAGACAGACAGACAGATAGACAGAATGATCAGAGTCATAAACAATTTTTAAGTATGCTCTGATGTGTTATTTTTTTTTTCGTCTGAATAAATAAGACAAAACACCAGAACAAAGAAAGTCTGTCTCTATCTATGTCAAATATTCTGTAGAAAAATAGTGTAGCACTTGAGCAAAGAAGAACTTGTCAAACAAAGAATTAAAAAAAAAATTATAGGAAAAACCTAGGAGAAAGAAAAAGTAGAAGGATTCAAAACTCTTTCTTAGCAAATAAAACTACGAAATAAATGTTCTGTGACTAAATATAAGGAAACAACTTGTTACCGAAGATATATTAGTACATCATCAACTTTCTTTATAATCTGCTTCAGTTTGGCAGATATTTTAATCAATTCATATATTTTTGAATGTGTTTAAATGATTCTTGGAAATGGATAAAAATGATACGGAAATAAATATTGCTAATATTTATGTATGCACATTTTAACGGATGTTGGCCCAAAATATATTTTTACTTTCCCTGCAATACATTGAAATGTATACGGAAAGTATTGGAATCATGTGGAAAATTGCAACTGAAGTTTTCAACGGATCTACAGGTTTGTTACAGTTTGTATGCCTCTAGAATACGAAAAAACTAGTTTTAGTTTGACGTCTGTGTGTATGTTTCTCTGTCTGTCTGTGTGTCCGTCTGTGTGTCTGTCTGTGAAATGTATGTATCCACTCTAACTCAAAAACTAATGGACAAAATTTCATACAATTTTATAGGTAAGTATGTGTGACTTTTGGTAAGTATTGGAATCGTGTCGAAAATAGCAATTGGAATTTTCGACAGATCTACACGTTTCGAGACCTTAATAACATAAAATATCTAATTTTAGCTTGACCTCTGTGTGTGTGTCTGTCTGTGCAATGTATGTATCCACTCAAACTCAAAAACTAATGGACCAAATTTCATAAAATTTGGTAGATAATTCACTTGTGTGTGACTCTGGTACTGACTAGATTTTGAACCTGCCTTTTTTCTAGAAATGTCACACAAAAATTGTATGTATCAATTCTAACTAAGAAACTAATAGACTAAATTTCCCAACATTTGGCAGATAAGTTGCTTGTGGGTTGGTTACCTTGATGTTGTTAGATTTTGGTACGATTTGAACAAAAAGAACATTTCTGTTTTAGCGAAATGTGCCGCAAATATCGTGAAAATGGGAAATGCATAAAATTGCTAAAATATATTAATTAATAACTTGTTCCTTATGTAATTTTTGACAACACAGCGGATACAACTGATTCCATAACTCTAGGATGAACCGTTCTCAAGATATATTTTTTTTAATTTTGAGAAACTGAAGAATTTAAAGTGCATTAAGTTGCCAAATGAAACGAACATGCATTAAAGCTGCAAATTGGATATAATATCAGAAAAGTAGCCATGTTATTTTCTGCAATTAAACTCAATTTAAAGCAAAATGAAATAAAAAAATAATAAATTGAATATGAATTTGTAGGGGAAGTCACGTGTTGCTCATAGCAGATATTTGTATCTGTAAAAGCAGCTTACAAACTAAACCAAGCCGTTTTACTACTCGGTTTTGATTGTTTTGATAAGTTTGTATGCTGAAAACATATATTCGTACAGCTTTAAATTTTAAAAGAAAATTTATTAAATATACTATTACGATTGTTTTTGGAAAACAATCTAAATATTTTTTAGAATATTGCATGTACTTTAAATAACAAGCATAGACAAGAATATCAGCGAGTCAAATGTAAACCTAACGCTGTAAATTCATGTGTGTGTATAGAAATTATTGTCCTATTTGAGAAGAGATAGAAATTTGTTGGCACATAATTTCTATCTGCTTCTATGTTAAAATCTACAAAAAATTAAAAATTCAGATAATTTAAATTACATGGGTATCTGCACATCAGCACTTTCTAAATGAGGCTTGACAAACTTCCTATTCAAATAGAATTTGAATTGAGTGCCTTGTAGATACAATTGATTTGAATCGTCGGAATATAGAAAATTTACTCTATGGGGATAGGACAATAAAAGGTTCGAAATGTGATGCAATTTGAAAAGAAATATTCTGAGGTGTCAAATTTACGTATCGAAAGTATAGAACATTTTAGCAAAGGTTCACGTACGGAATGTCTTGAAAACTGGAGTGAATATAATTAATTTGTTACTATAAAGCGAAAATTCTAACTCTTCAAAAAATTTCTTATAGGGGTGCTCTAAATATTCGAAAGGGGAAAAAAAGAACATCACTTTGAGACAAAGATTTAAAATTATGCGTTCAGATATATTTGAATAAAGTAGCGATAGTGAATTTTTTGCAAACTACAGCAACTAGTATACACTGAATGTTGAAAATGCGGAATAATTTCAAAGAGTCTGTTTTTTTAGTGTAAGCAAAGTATTCTTATTTAAGTGAGCTAAAATTTTAAAACGTGGTAATAAGGAAATGATGTAATACTTTTGCGGTCCAAAATAATATATTTCCATATTTTATATGACATGAATTATCATCAAATACCGACGACTTGCACTTCGAATTTGGTGGAAATGTAAATACTTTGGGATAATTTGACTGGAAATGCAAATGTAACGAATTCAAATGTTACGAAGTGCTGCTATCCATACACGTTCAATACGAATTTTCAGAAATTTAATGCATTTAATGTGTTAATTCAAAAATTTTCAAGACTCTTATTTTATTTAAACTAAACTGTTCGATAATATTCCATAAACACTAAACGCAAAAGTTTAGCTATTGTATTGTTTTGTGCTCATTTAAATTTTTATCTAAGTTCGTTTCAACAATTTTATAAAAAGTATGGCACATAATAACTTAAAGATTGCATTTACGCAAACTTTAGCAAAGTAAAATGTATTCTTCTAATGTCTCATAACATCAATTTGTGGAAAAATTAAAAGTTATAATACGGACCACTTATATCGTAAAGGTAGTTTCTATATAAGTGACTTCATATAATCTCTGTCTGTTCAGTTGTTTCATTGAAAGTTCCAGAACAGCGTACCAAAATGTGTGCTGTGAAATACATTGATTAGTTTAGGTTTCCCTGCAATTTCTATTCTATTTCTATCGTTCAAAAGTTAAATATAAACAAAAAAACGTGAAAATTTTTCAGTATGGAAATATTTTTAACTCTCTTCCAGTATAAACAATTTCAGCACAAAATTGAAGTTGGAAAATGTTGGCAATTTCGCCCATTACCTTATCACCCGGCTGTATTCTGTTAATAATCATTATCGCTCAAAATAAGAATTACGACGAATAGCGTGTCCATATAATCCTACTTTCCGTGATTTCATGAATACAGTAGTAAGCACAATAAGAACATTCCATTTCGACGATAAGAACATTCCATTTGTTATGCTCTATTGAATGAGCTGTGACAATTGATAATCTGGATGGGTGCTGGTCAAACTGTCTGAAATTCTTTATATCGTTCAACTTCCATTTTGTGCCAAAACTGCTCTTTCGTCATTTGAAATTTTGTATTTTGGTAACGGCATATTCGTGTCTACTTGAATACAATAAGATTATTGCCATACTGTCAATTATTCAGAAAGTGAACAATGCGAATTTGTTAAACGAATGAAACGTTATCTATTTATCCTTTTTAACATGAAGCACAAACCGCGAAAAAAGAAGGCGCTATAATAATTGGGTACTTACGTATTAACGCCACCGCAGCTACAGATATGGCGGTTCTTAAGTGCCGCCAATCTACACCTAAAATTTTTGCGACAAATCATAAAATAAAGCACTTTATTTAAAATCAAAAGACTTTCAAAATTCAAAGCACTTCATTTAAAAACAAAATAGTCAATCGGATTTCGGTGAAAAATGGGCCGATATAGAGTTTAACATAGATTCAAAACAGTCTCTATTTTCTTTCACCTGATGCTCTCGCCATATAAACTCTGATAAATAAGATTCCAAATGATGTCTCGCTGTCCCCCTATGTCTCTTGTTCCTCCATTTAGCACTGCCCCACATTCTTTCAACTGTTTGTGTATGAACTCCTGTATCAGGATATATTCATAAAATATTTCGCTCCTGAAAAAATAAAATTGCATCTTGTTCTGTTTTTGGCAAATCCCAAATACGCATTTTCGTAGCACTAAAAAATGGCGTCAAAAATCAGCAAACAACAAGGCAACAAGGAATCCAAATTATCACTGCGTGCGCGTGCGAACAAGATTGCTCTTTATTGGCGCATTAGCGCAACGCGGTGGCGTTAATACGTAAGTACCAATAATTGTAATTACCTTGATAAATTCAGACCAAGGTCAGCTTTGCACAATTTCTGGTCCAATCATTTCAGACTGCAATAGAATAAAAATTTTACGCGCATCCGTACGTACTTGTCAATGCGCTTATATACATGCAATCATGTGTTTATTCGTATGCGCGACCTGCGACCTTTTTTGACTCAAACATATATTGGCTCACATTAGGTTGAAGAAGTCTGGTTTTTGACTATAATAAAAATTCTCCGTTTGAAAACTTTTCCAAAAGTCTGCAAATTATTTTTCCCTCTATAAGCACTTGTGTATATAGTTAAAGTTTTTAATGTGATAGAAATTTAAAAACAACACAAATGTGCATTTTAGCATGACGAAGCTTTAGAGAATCAGCTACTGATTTATTTTTCACACATTTTCAGCAATAACTCCTATCTTTTATTAATGTTTGACATTGTGTGCGAAAAAACTATATTTCAAAAGACTATCTTGTAAAACACATTTCAGACAGTGATCAATAATTCCAAACAGTTTTTCTGGGAGGGGAGAAATCAAGCGGATCAACAAATTTAGGTGTCGGCAATTACATTCTTTGCATTATAAGCTACTGCATCTTATCAGGCAGTTAACTGGACTAAAGCAGCTTCAAGAACGACTAACTGTTGAAACCAATGTGCAGCTTTTACGCAGTCCCTAGTCAGGACGACTTTAACCTCCGGTATGTGATCAATGTATGCATTCATGACATAATTTGAGCAGAAAGTTATGATAAAAAAAGAAAAAAGCAGCAATTAAAGTTGAACTTCCTTCCATAGACTTAAGGAAGGGAATTTAAAAAAATTTTTAAGGTTTTGGTGCTGCGCTCTGTGATTGAACAGAGTAACAATACTTCAAGAAGTAAAATGTATCTTAACTGATACGAGTTATAAATTAAAATTACTTAATTTGAACAAAAGTTTACGGAATTAAGAGATGAAATGAGGATTTGGAAGGGAGAAAGAATGAAGATGCTTATGGTGGGTCATAGAGAATTGCTTATGGTGGGTCATAGAGACGCTGCCTATGCAGTCTAGGATCATAATAAGATATGTTGAGGAAATCACAAAATATTAATTTGTGTCTGCAATGAAGCCGAAACGTCTGTTTGCAAACTTCTAAAGGAACTGACAATTTCAATCTTCACGATACTGGAATAAAGATAATTTACAATTCGATCCAAGCTAAACCACTCGCAGCTTTACCACAAATTAAAATTTTAATATAATGTAAGCCGCCCTTAACTAGAACAGTTTACTGACATGAGTAAATAAGAAGTTATAATCATCGACTAACTGTTAAACGACATCTAATTTTATATACTGTGTACCTGCAGGATATATGTGGTAGATAAATATATGTTACTTTTTTCTCTTGTGTTAGCTTTAACTCTTTAGCTTAAATTTCCTCCCCCCCAAATTTCAGTAATAACAAATTTCATAAGGTTATATGTTGTATACTTTTAATTAAATTATAGAAACAAATAAAATTATAAATAAATTGACTAAAAACTAGAAAGGAATAGTAAAAAATTTTGCGGTTCGTACTTACTTGATGTAATGGAATATTTTGCTTTTATTAAAATAAGAAATATTGGAAACGTTTGAATGCACACATTAATTGCTTCAAACTGCAGAAATGGATTTTTGAAAGTTTTCGGTTCGCCACACCTCATATAATTTAAATATTAGCAAAATTCACATTTTCAGATTAAGGGTCTCAAGCTAAATTTACACATAATTTGAAGTTTCCACCTACTTGAAATATCATTTTGAATAAATTATTTCAGATGTCTCTCATGTGAAGAACCCATATGTGAGACCAGAAATAGATCTTACACCAATTTTTGGTGAGATAGTTTTATGTGCGTTATTTATTGTGTTTGAAACGTCAGATAATACCTTCAGTCACAACGACGCCAGTTTTTACATCACTTTGACACGAGAGGTCAATTAGACCGTAAAACTAAGACTCTACATATAGCCACGAGAGTGGTTAAAGATGCTACCAATGGCAAGAAGTCTGGGCGCATGACCCAAGGTCGGCCAGTCAGAGCCAAAGAGGCGTGTCAGACCTTAGGCGAAAAGAGGTGGTAACAGATGTAAAGTCCAGTAGACATTGAATATGAGTTAACAGATATGAAGTAAGATAGAAAATCAGTAGACATAGTTGGAGAGTTCCAGTGAAAGTCGAGAGTTGAAATAGACAAGAGTCGCAGCGCAGTCAGAGTACGGAGAATATCTTGTGTTCAGTGAGCGACAGCCGTACGAGACGACATGCCACATTCCGAGTTGGTATTGCACGGCCTACACTGTGATACAGAACCGAAGTACAAGAATTGTGGCAATGATTAAAGACAACCAGTAGGTATATATTCCACTGCTATTGTATGCAGGTCATTGAACTTTTTGATAACTACATTTTAATGGTCTCACACTTTCTCGTTCCGGCACAATTAATTGTAATCATTGTTCTAATTGAGTTATTAGTTGATCCATGTGGTTAATGAATAGTTTTATTTTAAAGTTAAAATGGTGCAATCAATTTAGTAGTATGTTAATTAATACTATTTTAGAGAACTTGAGCTAAAGAAAAAATAGGTGGGTAAAAACGGCACACTGCAAAGGATTCCACGATTTACGATAATTTTGGCCATGTTCGAAGATTAATTAAATATGTTTCTTAAAGGGAACTTTAAAGTTGGTTATTATATTGCGCCACACCATATAATGTTATATTTAGATATAATATTTTGCACTCTTGAAGTATTGGCCGTTTATCGTTTCAAAATTTTCAAGTTTTTCTTTCGAGTACATTGCATACACTAAAATAAATCAAACTTTTAAAATTATTCTTTTTAAACGTTAAGCGTATGGCAGCTCCTGTAATAAAAGTTTACAGAAAATTTAATTTTGCTGGTTTATTGGAATTTATCCGAGAACAAAATTTTAAATATTCATCTTAATTTAAAATGCATCCCCCCCCCCAATTTCTTATATTCAAACTGTGCATTTCGGACCTCTACGGTCCGCTAGAGTCCTCTAGAGTCCACTATTACAACTTTAGAGCGGCAGAATAATTTTAAAAATATGTAAATGCCTTGTATTTTGTGGGTACTTGTTCCCCCTTCAACATTCCATCCTAAGCTGGGAATAAAATTCTTAAAATGGAAGTCCCTAAAGCATTTCAACGGGGTGTGGGAGAGGAGGAATAGGTGCACATATGTTAAACACATATCTCAGGCACATACCTCATATCGAACCAATATATTATGTCAAAAAGATCTCACTTAATGTTTTCAGCAATATTATTAGTAATACATAATATATATTTAGCGTCATGTTATATTATAGGTCTGCAGTTAAGTATTTAAGAAAAACTATCAGCAGATACTTTTTTCTTTTCATTTAAGTGTATCTATAATTTTGCTTTCAAAATAATATGATGTAAATATAAATTCACCCGAGTGCTATAATATTCTGTTGAGTAAACAATTAAAAAATATATCAGAGTATTAATCTGATGTGAATCATTCTAACATACTACTGACATTGATGTAAAACTGTTTATAATACATTATTTGTTTATACTACCCACATCAAGGGCATGGAATAAATTTTTTATCAAGAAGACTACGCCGAAAAGGCTGTAGTACATTGCAATAAATGTGGTAGATCCACTGTGTGCTTTTGCACCCTGGTCTGCTCCTAAACATATTAATCTGTATCAAACTCAGAGTAATTGTAATCAGGGAAAATGGGTAAAATGTATTGCAACTTATTTTATGTCTTCCAAATTGTTCAGTACATATTGTTTAATTTAGAGCTGTCTATCTTATGTTAATCTCATTGGTGAAATATTTAGCACAATTTCTTTCGCCAGACACTATTTCCTGTCAAAACAATCCCGTGTGGTGTTTCCAGCAATAATATTATTAATACAAAATATTTATTTAGCGTCATGTTATATTAGTTAAGTATTTAAGAAAAATTGGGAGCAGTTATTTATTACTAATTGTCATTTAAATGGATCTATAATCTGCTTTCCAAATAATATGATTTAAAGCAAAAGGGGGGGGGGGAGCCAGAGTGCCATAATGTTTTCTGGATGGAACATTTAGAGAATATAGCAGAGTATCAATCAAAAGTAAAATATTCTAACGTACCAGTAACATTAAATTTAAACTTTTTAAAAGAAATTATTTGGTTTATTAGTACGCCAGTAAGGGTACGGAATGAATTTCTATAAGGAAAACTGCGCCGAAAAAGCTGTAGCATATTGAAATAGCCAGAATTGTGTTAGACAAAAGTGTTTTTTAGCAGCTTGGTACTCTAGGAAATATTTATAGAGAATCCAAATAAACTGCTTACGAGGGATGCAATATAAAAGATATATATTTCAAAACTACCAACATTTGAACAGCTCTCAAGGTTTGAGTCTATTTACCATTTTCCTCTTAATTACGCAGAGAGTGATTATAGAATAAAGGTCAGGAATTATTGCTAAAACGGATTATACTGATCTGCATTGCCACCTCTGAAGCTATTCAAACCTGATAAAAATATTATGTCCTTCTTGATAAATGTTCTATCACAATTTGAAAAAATAAATTAATAATTTTAATCACTCTGGCATTTGTTTTGGGAAACCGCTATAAAGAAATTGATTTTCAAAATTAAAATTTTCGGTTGAGGTATAAATAAAACCACACTTAGTTGGAAATAATAGTTGATTGTTTCAATAGTCTTTTGCTAAAATATAAATATTTCAATAATATATACAAGACACTGGCTGTTATCTTTTACCAGTAATTGTTTCATTCACAAAACAGACCGTATCGTAGTAGAGAGTACGACACAAATTTTTTCCAATAGTAGTTGATGGGACAGCAGGAGAATTGAACATAAAATCCCCGAAGAAACACGAATCACTCTCCTCTCATGATTAATATAGTTAATGACTATGTTGTTTAGTTGTTACTGTGCCTAAAGTCATTTAATCTCATGAAACGAAAATCTTGAAAACTAGAGCATAGGTAATTATTTTATTACTATAATGCAAAAATTCGGGATTTCCGAAAACTTTTTAGAGATGTGCTGTAAATATACGAAAGGGTAAAAAAGAACATCACTTTGATACAGACAGATATTAAAATTTTTTGCTCAGATAAATTCAAATAAAGTAGCGATTTTGAATTTTCTACAAACTATAAAATCTCGTATATACTGAATTTTGAAAATGAGATATAATTTCAGAGTTAGTTTTTTTTTTTTTTATGTTTGCGAAGTACATTTAAGTGAGCTAAAATTTTAAAATATGGTTAAAAATGATCCATTTAATACTTCTGTCTGCAAAATAGTATATTACAAAATTTCACTTTATATGAACATTATAGTATAGACGAATTCAAGTATAGACGAATTACACTTTGAATGAGGTGAAAATGTAAATAAATTGAGATAATTAGATTGAACATTCAAATTTCACGAGTAATTACATTATATGGGGTGCTGCGATACGAATACTCTCAATACGAACTTTTAGCAATTTAAGACATGTGTTATTTCAAAATTATGCAACACTCTAATTTTAGTTCAACCAATACATTCGATAATATCCAATAAATGCTAAACACTAAATTTTAGCTATTATATTGCCTTGTTTTCATTTAGATTTATGTATAGATTGAACAATTGCAAACTCTTATTTTATTTAAACCAAAATATTTGAAGATATTCCATAAATACTAAACGCAACATTTTAGCTATTCTATTGCCTTATTCTCATTTAATTTTATGGATAATTTTGTTTCTATAATTTTATTAAAATTATGCCACATAATATCTTACAAAGTGCCAATTACAAAAAGTTCGGAAAAGGGGAAAAATTATATAGTTCTGACTCATGACTTCAATGTGAGTATAAATTAAAAGTAATAATAGGTACCACTTATATCGTAGAGTTGTGTTATATATAAGTAATAAATTCCTCAAATTTTGTATTATAGGGCTTGTCCACTAATACCAGTGTTGAGGAAATAAAAAAAGAGCTTGCCGCGCTTGGTTTTAAAATTGTTAGAATCACGCAGCTTAGGAATAGGCGTGATAGGACCCATCTTCTTGATTGGTCTTGAGCCGACGGAGGGATGGGCGAGGATTTATGAAGTAAATTCCCTGTTTTCCATGCAAATTAAAGTTCAACTTTTTAAGGCGAGAGGTCATAAAATGTGCTACAATTGTGAACTTTGGAACCATCATTCTGACCAGTGTACCCTCCCCCCCCCCCCCCCCCGCTGCCTTAAATGTGGCGAAGGTCATCCCACGAGAAACTGTACAAAAAATAGGGACACCCCGGCGAAATGTGCCAACTGTTCAGGATCCCACCCTGCCAATTTTAGGCACTGTCCTCAAAACCCCTGGTTTATGAAAAAAACTCAGGAATTAGAAAAGTTACAAAAATCTGCTAAAACTTCACCCACCCTTGGCGAGGATAACTTTCCCCCCTCCCCACTAGGATAACCTCCCCTGTGCAGGAAGAGCCGGAAAGTGCCGAAACGGTAGGAGGAACTACTGGCGAGCACTTAGCCCAAGTTCAACCTGTATCAGACAAAACCCTTCAATCTCCAAATGCAAATGCTTTTCTAGAGTTTCTAAGTCTGTACAAAGAGGTAGAAAAATACATTGATATTAATAAACTCAGCAGTATCTTAACAGATGTAGTTAAAATTCTCAAAGGCGACGAAGACGCAATGACCAAAACTTTCCAAATCGTCGAAATGATAACTAGAGTCATCAAATCCCAAACCCCCCAAATTTAAGTTTTTAAACTTTGGCCGGTTTGCAGAGAAGTCTCAGTGTGGATTTCCCTCATCACCTGTTCAGCCATTGGACTCATTCCCACGTGCCTCACATACCCCGAAGATTGTGAACAGTCTATCCCAAGTGCCTCATCATGTTGCATACGGACTTCCCAACGTGCCTCATCACCTCGACGCAGTGGCGCCAGCTCTTACGACGACGCCCCGCCCATCAGGGGTTGTTCTACATCAACGAACATACATGTGCATACAAGTAATGTCAAATCTACACCACAAGTAATCATTCAACACAGAAGATGGAGGCGGCAACGCCAGGTGCTTCATCAACGACGACGAACTGTTACTATTTTGTATTATAGAAGTCTATTCCAAAAAGTATGCTGTGAAATAAAATGATTAGGTTAGATTTCCGTCGAGTTCTCCATTTAGTAATAACTGATATTCCCACACTAGTTGAAATAATTGTAATAGACATCATGTTATTTTGTTTGTTTTTCAAGCTTGTTATTTTGGTGCGAAGCACACCAAAAAATTGATGTAGGCAGCACATGTGTTCCTTATACAATGCAATGCATTTGCTTCTTTCACAATGAAAAAATGATAAAAAAAAATCCTCGGTACAGTGTTTTTAACATTGAATTGTACATTTGGCGTTTATCAGAATGACAACATTATTAAACTTATTAAACCAAAATATTCAATAATATTCCATAAATACCAAACGCAAAATTTTAGCTATTCTATTGCCCTGTTTTAATGTAATTTATCTATAAGCTTGATTCAACAATTTTATTAAAAGTATGCCATATAGAATTTTACAAAGTGCAAATTACAAAAACTTCGGCAAAGGTAAAAATTTATATTGTCTTGATAACTCCTAACTTCAATTTCTGCATAAAGTAAAATATATAATATGAACCACTTATATCTTGAAAGTATTTTATACATAAATAATGAATTCATTTAATTAGCGGTCCCTCACTAATGTAAATTATATATTCCAGAAAACTGTCCCGGAAAGGTGCAGTGAAATAAAATGAATAGGTTTAGTTTCTCTCGAATTCTTCATTTAGTAACATCGAATATTCCCATGCAAGTTAGAATACTAATTATAATAGATATGACGTTATTTTGTTTGTTTTTTCAGCCATTTTGGTGTGAGGCAGCACATGACTTTCCTTACATAATGCAATGAATTTGCTTCTTTCACAGTGAAAGAATGATAAAAAGATCAACGGTATATTGTTTTTAACGTTGAATTGTACATTTGCCGTTTTTCCGGATGACTACATGTAATACTATTTCAAAGTACCCAATTAACTTACATTTCACACAACTCTGTATTAACAATTATTAATATGGATGGCATCCTCAATAAGCTATACAGTCTATATATAAAAATATTTTAATAATTATTTCATCAATTAAGTGTCAATTTCATTAACTTTGATTCGTCATTTTCAATAATTCTCACTAGTTTATTCACCAAGTTCGCCAAATGTATCGCATAGTGTTACAGGTAGACGGAGAGAAAAGCATTTGTCTTATACTAAATTGTATGTCCGCTTATAACGTAATTCAAAAATTGTAAATCATCACCTTCCACTTGGCATCATTTTCATCAATTTGGCAAAAATTTTATCAATTTGGAGACATTTTCCTCACTTGTTGTTGTTAAAAATCAAGTATAAAATAGGAATTTAATTGAAATAATTGAGCACACGTAGTCTTTTACTTTTATATTTAACGATTTTTACGGGCCATTTCGCCGATTTTTACGGGCCATTACGAATCGTACTATAATCAAATGAATATCAGGGTTTCCCACAAAAAACTTACCTACCGAATTTTATTAAATTCGTTCCATTAGTTTTTGAGTTAGAGTGGATGCAATATCCTCACAGAAACACACACAGATACACCCTTACACACACAGATGTCTTCCTAAAAATAGTTTTTTCGTGTTCTAGAAGTCCCAAAACCTGTAGGTCCTTCGAAAATTCGAGTTCCGATCTTCGGCACGATTCCAAAACTTTGAATACATACACGCGCACACATATATATTATCTGTGTATCTGTGTATTATCTTCGTATCTAAATTCCGTGCCTACACAATTACAATAGTTGTAATTTTAAATGATCCCTAAACTTTTATTATTTCTTCAACGAAGCCTAATTTTAACTTATGCAGAATGCAAATATTTAAAGCCATTGTAAGGTGAGTTACATAAGAATTGCTGCTTTTTTTTCACACAAAATTATTTAGCTCTGTAGTCTGGAATACAAGTTATATGAATGAAATATTCATTGATTTTGCATAGAGAATCAGATGATTTATATTTCAATACAGTTTTAAATATTAAGTATAATAAATTACTGTAGTACTGTGATAATGTAAAAGACATCACCACTGAATGTATCACATTTTAGAGATTTTTAAATGAAATTGCATTTCAGTTGGAAAGTGTTTCATAATCAATGCTTATGCATGATTGATCTTTCTTGTTGATTTTGTAAAAGTAGTTTACAAACTGAGACCAAAACATTTTACAATTCAGGTTTGCTTGCATTAATATGTTGTATGATGAGAATATATATTCATACATCTTTAAATTTTTAAAGAAAACTTAATTAAATATTTCAATATAATTGCTTTTGAAAAGAAATACGAATGTTTTCGGACTTTGCAAGTTCTTTAAATTACGAGCATAGACATGCACTATATCTGGTTGTCATATATAAATCTAACGCTGTAAATTAATATGTATATATAGATTCTTGTGCTATTTGAGAAGAGACAGAAATTTGTTGATGCACAATTAATATTTTATTAAAATCTGCTAATAATTTGGAAGTCTAGACAATTTGAACTACATGAGCTTCTGCCCATCAATACTTTATAAATGGGCTTGACTATCTTCCTGTTGAAATAGAATTTGAGTTGAGTTTTTTGCAATGTGGATACAATGAATTTGAAAAGTACGAATATAGAAAAGTTAGGCGATGGTGATGGCGCACAATACAATTTCGAAATGTGTTGTAATTTAGTAATTAGTCTTTCAATCTTCCGTATCGAAAATCGTCAAAATTGGAGCGAAGGTAATTTTTTTGTTGCTATAACGCAAAATATCTAAATTTCGAAACTTCAAAAGTTTGGAAATGTGCTGGCAAAAAAAAAAAAATTCACGTCTCTGAATCTCACGCACTGATAGTCTTGAAAACTGGAGCAAATGCAATTGATTTGTTATTGCAATACGAAAATTTTAACTACTCAAAAAAATTCTGGTGCTTAATATATTGAAAACGGGGAAAAGAACATCCCTTTGAGACAGATATTTAAAATTTTGTGCTCAAATAAATTCAAATAAAGCAGCGAGAGTGATTTTCTTTTGTTTTTGCAAACTATACCACCTCTTATACACTGAATGTTGAAAATACAGAAAAATTTCAAAGAGTCTCTTTCCAGTGTATGCTAGGTATTCTCATTTAAGTGAGCTAAAACTTTAAAATTTGGTAAAACAGGATCGATTTAATACTTCTGTGGTGCAAAATAGTATATTACTAAACTTTAACTTACATGAGTCTTTCTCATCAAATCCAGATGAATTCCACTTCGAATTTGATGGAAATGTAAATATTTTAGTATAATTAGATTGACAATCTGAATTTCACGAATATTTACATTATATTGAGTGCTGCAATACAAACATATTCAATAAGCACTTTCAGCAGTTTAAGACATTTAGTGTGTAAATTCAAAAGTTTTCAACACTCTTATTTTAATTGAACAAAAATATTCAATAATATCCCATAAATACTAAGCGCCAAATTTTAGCTATTATATTGCCTTGTTCTCCTTCAAATTTATCTATAATTTTGTTTCCACAATTTTATTAAAATTATGCCACATATCTTGCAAAGTACCAAGTACAAAATCTATGGCAAAGAGAAAAAAAACTATATTGTTCCAATGACTCATAATTTCAATGTGGGCATTGATTAAAAATAATAATATATGCCACTTATATGATAGAGGTATTTTATATATAATTAATGAATTCGTTCAATCAATAGCTGTTATGTTGCACCAGTAGATAATCCAGAACACTGTCCCGAAAAGGGTGTAGTGAAATAAAATGATTATGTTAGTTTTCACTGGAAGTCTCCATTTAGTAATCCATAGTGTTTGGTAGTAGGTTGAAGTAATTAAAATAGGCATCACATTCTGTTTGTTTTTTCGTTCATATTATTTTGACGCACACAATAAAAAGTAAATCTGATGTATGGAGCACCTGACTTTCCTTATATAATGCAAAAAATGTACTTCTTTCACAGTGAAAATATGATAAAAATATCCTTCGTACAGTGTTTTTAAAGTTTAGTTGTACTTTTGACGCTTTTCCGGATGACAACATATAATGCTATCTAAAAGTACCCATTTAACTTATATTCTAAATTAACAATTATTAATATTGATAGAATCCTTAAGCAATGTAGTCCATATATAAAAATATTTTATTAATTAATTCGTCCATTAGGCGTCATTTTCATTAACTTTAACGATATCCCGCTAGATTGTTCTCCAAGTTCCCCAAATGCATGAAACAGCATTACAGATAAACTGAGAGAAGAGTATTTCTTATATACTAGAAGGTATGTCCGTAATACGACGGAATTTAAGAATTGCAAATTATTATTTCCCATTTGAAATCATTTTTATCAATATGGCCATATTTTCCTCACTTTGGCAACATTTAAAAAAGTCGGCAAGTTGACGAATTCTTACCAAACTTTTTGCCCAGAGTTACGGATGGAGGGATGGAAAAATGGATTATTCTCATACTTTAATCCATACTTCTGTCCAAGATAATGAATTGTCGTCAATGAGTCGTCATTTAGCGTCATTTTTACCAATTTAGCGACATTTTTGATAATTTGGAAACATTAAAAAAAGTCGTTCAGTTGGTGATATTTCGTCAAATTTGTAACAAAAATTTCGCCAAGAGTTATGGTCTAGAAATAAGTTATTTCTATAGTAGGTAATAATAGATATGAGAAATGAAAATATTTAATTAATTATTTGTTTTTAATTTTAAGTGGTTTGTTTTTAAATGTTATTTAAAAATGTCTAATTTCTCGAGAGCAGTTCATACTAGCTTCTTAATTATTATGTTAAAAATTTTATTATGTAGAATTATATAAAAGTTATTATTTATGTAGCTCTATTGAAGGATTTGACTTCTTGACGAGTTTTTCAAAATTTCAATCGAAAATTTAGAGGTGTTCTGAACAATCGATTGCTTTTATAACAATAAGATTCCAGTGTTCACAGATTGTAATTTTTGTACGAAATTTCGTTCGAATCTCTCTATTCTTCCGTGAGATATCTTCTTCACAGTATTACGGACACACACACATACTGTCACACACACACAGATATCACCTCAAAGACATTCTATTCATGTTCAGGGATGCTTTAAGCATGCTCGATAGATCTTTTAATCATATGGAGATTTGAAATTTATTTGAAAATTACGATAGAATATTATAGGATATTAAACTCGTCGCGTGCCGGAGTAACTTAAAGTTATACAAAAGTCTTACAAATTAAACTCCATTAATCGCTGCAAAGTTGAAGAAAGATATCAACCTGTTTCACAGATAAAATAAGAGCTGTATTCGTTAAGAAAAATAAGACAAAACACCAGCACCAACAAAGTCTGTCTACATCTTTCTCAAATCTTCTGTAAAAAAATAGTTGTAGCACTAGAACAAAGAAATTGTCAAACGAAAACTTCAAAAAGCAAACCGATTGGAAAAACATTGAAAAAGGAAAACGAAGTGGATGAATTCAAAACCCTTTCTCAGAAAATAAAACTGTGAAATAAATGCTTTATTAATAATGACACAACCTGTGTTGGAAGAAGCACAAGTACATCATCAACTACCATGTGCAAACACGTGTTCATATTTCCAGTTTTTAAGACATCTGATTTTAGTTCGACAGATAATTATTTTAATTCATATATTTTCAAATGTGTTTAAATATTTTTTAAGTGGATAGAAATGATACGGGAATAACAGTTACCATAATTTATGTGTGTTCGTTTTAATGGATGTCAGCCCAAAATCCATGTTTTTGTTTCTTTGCAAAAATAGTTCACACACTGGACCAAGACATTTCACTATTCGGATTTTATTGCGTTAATAAATTAATACGATGAAAACAAATATTCATACAGCGTTAAATTTTCAAAGAAAACTTTATTAAAAATTTTAATATAATTGGTTTTGAAAAGGAATATAAAAGTTTTCAGAGTTTGCATGAACTTTAAATGAACTTGTCTGCATGAATCCTCTTGCATAGAAGAGACGGGGTTCATTTTATTGACATAAATTGAATTATTTATAAATATATGAAATTCTTCATGCTCATGATAATAATTCATACTTATGATTTGTTTGTTTTCCTCATAGTAATGAGCTTATTCCTAACTTTAATTAAATTTATCAACGGATATTTTTTTATTCTAAAAATTGTAGTTGCTTAGGTATAATTACCAATAGCAATCTATATAAATAAAGTTGAAAAACTATTGTGTATATGTTAGTGTGTGCATTTGTGTAGGTATCATTATCATGGGAAAACGGCTTCACCGAATTTCGTAAAATTTTATGGGTAGCCATGAATTATATATACTTAAAGTTTAGTATATATTTTGATCTCTATCGTCATTCAAAGAAAACCTAAACTCTTGGAATAATGATGCTAAAACGAAATGTGCGGAAATAAAGCAAAAAGAGGAAGTTATATACCCAAAACTGGAGTAAGAGATGCCCTGAGAGAATCAAACAGAATGAATAACAGTCCAGCCAATCCGAAATGAGAAGTAATACACAAGATTGGCGTGCGCCAAAACACAAGAGGAATTGAGCGACAAAACGAAACAAGTTCTAACAAAAATAAATGAGACCCAGCAAGACGAAAAATAAGTTAACACGACACATAAGAGCCCCAGAGTTTAAGAAAATGTACAAAGTGGGAAAATTTGCGGGACATCCGCTAGACTGCGAACAAAAATGGAGCACTGGACAAGTCATTAAATAAATTATTACGGATAATTTTTCTGGATATGGAAAGCTTTAAAGAAATCAAGATCGCAGATCTGCGTGCATTTTTTTATGATCCAAACGGTGGTCAAAATGATAGCAATGTTAAACAATTGAAGATTTATTGAACTCCTGCTGTTTTAAGTTTTGATTTCCTTAATCAGAAATTTTGAAGCACGTTTAGTTTTACCATTTTGCAAGTGACCAACCACACTGTCAAGAAATACAGTAAATACCTCCCAATTATCAGAAATCTCTAAAGATCGATCTCTAAGATTAGAAAATCTGAGTTTATTAGGTAGATTAAAAGCCATATTGAATTTGAATTTTTTAAGGATTTTAGTAATTTGTTGACTGAGTTTTGGACAAAATGGTAAAATGGTAGTGTTGTTGAAATCCTTTTCTGGAGCATGTTTAGAGGAAGGTATTGAAAATTTTCAAATAGCACGATCAACAATGTTGGGAGGGAAATCGCTTTCGACAGCAAGAGAGTGTAAGTAATATATCTCAGAATTGAGCAAGCCTATAGAAGGACAAACGTTAAAAGCACGATGGACAAACGTATGGAAAGCAGAAATTTTCTGTTTAGGCGGTTGACTATGTGGAGCTAGAGTGGCTGAAAAAAGTTTACGAAAGACCGTGATAAGAAATTCATCATCGTTGTGGATGACCAAACCATCCAAAATCGTAAGACGATTGTTGTTTCCATTTCGTAAACTGAATTCAAGAATCAACGGAATTCAATATATCCAAAGTACTATCAACATCATTAATAGAATGATCCAGAAGAGCAAAACTGTCATCAACAAAACTTTACTTAATCACCTGATTTAGTTTATCTCTAAGACTAACAAGGGTGGTCAGATTGTTGTTTTGATAAATATACGAGTATGTATGTTGAAAAAATTGAAAATTTAATGAATGAAGATCCGTATCGTGTTTGCTATTCGCATGGATCCTAGTAATTCCGATTTAAACAAAATTAGACGCGTCATTAAATCTTCACATGTAATTACTTAAAATTATAAAAATTCTCTTGAGATTCCTCCTGCGGCCAGTTGTGCTCGGTTGTGCACTCTCATAAAACATACGTTCATTTTAGACCCATTGTATCTACTACTGGTATCGCTTCCTGCAAATTAGCCAAGCATTTCGTTTCTAAGATCTCTCCCCTATTCTTCATACCTCACAAAATTCTTCCCAATTTGTACAGAAAATTCGTAATGCAAACTCTCGTGGTTTGATTATGATCTCTATTCATATGGATCTTAGTACTTCTGAATAAAACGAAATTAGACACGTCATCAAATCTTCATATGTAAATATTTAAAATTATAAAATTTCTCTGAGATTCCTCCCGTGTCCAATTGTGCTCGGCTGTACACTCTCCCCGAAGTTCATAAAGCATACTTTCGTTTTAGATCCATTGTATCTAATACTAGCATCGCTTCTCGCAAATTAGCCAAACATTTCATTTCTAGGTACTGTCCCCTACTTGCAGGGCCGGAATAAAACACTTCGGGGCCCTAAGCAGAGACACATTTTGGGGCTTATTGGCAGTTGAGATGACAATTCCTACATTGATCAAAAATGTAATTAGTTCTCCATAAGTTCAATTCCATATTAACAAATAAACTTTCCCATTTGATCTAAGAATGTCTCTTTTCAGAGATCGTGGCAACGCATGTATCTTAGATATCTTTATCTCAACTGTGTTTTAAAATTACATTTAACTCATCACTAAATTCAGGTATACCGTTTAATGATAAAATCTTTAAAGAGGAAGCCAAAAAGTGTTTGGCCTTATGTTCTCAAAATCCTGAAGACGATTATGGGGTCCTTGTATGTGAAAGACGAAAATGGGTGTCACGATATTCAGTACCCTCTTACAAAAAGAAAAAAATCTGATGTGGGCAGCACATGACTTTCCTTATATAATGCAATGTATTTACTAATTTTACAGTGAAAACAAAATAGGTTATTCTTATAGTAGATACTTATATTTTTTCAAGACATTGAATTTTCGTCAAATAGTTGTTATTTTCATTGATTTAGCGTCATTTTTATCCATATGGCGAGATTTTCTCTGATTTGGTAACATTTAAAAAAGTCGCCAAGTTGACGATATTCCGCCAAATTAGTCGCCATAATCTCGCCAAAACGGAGAAATAATTTATTCTTATTGCAGATAAATGACTATTAGCGTTCAAATACAGAAGCATTACTCAAAGTATCTTTTTTCATGAATGGAACGAGCTAGGATCCTCGAGAATGATGTCTCCAAATGTATCGCATGATATTACATATGTGAAGACATACATATTACAAAGTGAACATGTTTCTCAATAGGCAATATTTTTTTTTATTTTATATTATTTTTTGATAATTTTTTTTAAAAATATACAATATATCGGGAAAGGTTCATGCTAGCGTCCTAAAATTTATGTTAATCGTTTTCTAATGAAAAATTGCATAACAAGTATTTGCGTAACTTTATTAGTGGTTTTGATTTTTTGATGATTTTTTTTCAAAATTTCACTTGAAAATTTAGGGGGGGGGGCGGGGTTCTGAACATTCGATTGCGTATAAAAACAATAGGCTTCCAGTACTCACGGATTGTAATTTTTGTACCAAATTTCATTCAAATCGGTCCATTCGTTCGTCAGTTATCGTCTCCACAGGCTGGCGCAGAAAATGGTTTTGCAGTCGTAAAGATATCCTTTATTGGAAATAATACGTGTGAGATATTTGAATTCTGAGAATGTTCTTTGCAGCCTATAGCTATAGGGCCAAAAGCAGGGAATACAAAATTGAATAAGGATCGGCTGTTTATTGTTCCGCTAACTGAAGTGTGAGAAACATCTTTTTCGAAAAACCAACTGCAAATTAAAGAAGTTCTCCACATAGCGAAATATATCATTTAGGTACAAATTTAAAGTGTGTTGTGCTGAGTTTAAAATATGCACTCATCATGACAAATGCATCATCGAATTAGATGGCTTATTTATTTACTATTAACTGCTTTGTTTAATTTTATACTCATTGACTTCGAATATGATTTTTTTGCTTATTTTAACTAACTGCACTCTATTCAGTACAGTGTTCTTGAAGTTATAGCATGTTATGTGATGAACTCATTTATTACACGAAAAGATTTTTTATTCTTTATTATATAAAAATATTATCGGTAACTATTAATAGTTGGCATAAATATTTTATTTTATACTTTTAACAATAATATGATCTCTGGAGCGATAACTGTTATCTATTTAGTGCTTAATACATGACTGTCCAGATGATTGCCTTTAAAAAAAATGATCAATGACCCTTCGGTCATAAATAAATTAAAATTAAAATTTAAAGTTTATATGGCAGAAATGTCGATACGAAATCATAACCAAAAAGTTATAAAAAGTTCTGAAATTATCCCTGGTCACTTTTTTACTTGCTGATATAGTGATTCGAAATGAAATCGTCTTATTAAAACTTTGCACACTCCGAACTTTAGATATTTATTGAAAATAAGCAAATAAGCACTACTTCCTAAAGAGAACAATGGATGAAAAAATGGGCGTGGCTGAATAAACTATTGCTACGTGTAGGCACGTCTTTTTATAATTAAATTTTGTGGATATATTTTAACTAATGATTTTCACTATAATTGAACATAATTATCAGGATGTACAATTTGTTTAATTTCTGATAGGATTGTTTCGCCCCCCCCCAAAATATTAAAAAAAAATTTAAATTGCTATATGCTTTTCTGCTCAGAAGGTTCAGATAGGACTAAAAGTGAAGCAAGGGAGTAATGAAAGTTATTGTAAATAATTATATGAAATTATGATGAGATAAAGGAAATGGATCCCTGAATAATTGCGACTCCCAGAATTTGCCTGCTTTGCATATGGTAAAAAAGACTCTGGCTACATAGTCTGTCAAATGAAAGGGGTAAATTAAAATTATGATCGGAAAATAAGCATATACCAGTTAAAATTGGTCTTTCACACCCCAATATCATAATTTGAAACTATTTATTACGATCACTACTCAATTGAAAATGAGATCTTATAATTTGCGAAATTTTAAACCTATTTTGAGATTAATTTATTGTTTGCTTTTTTAGAAATCTGGTTCGAGACATCAAAATAATTTGAAAAGCACAAATATTTCTCACTGCGCATGAGGATTTAACCTTGATCCAAGGTAGAAAATTATTTTTGGAAAATTTCTTAATAATTTGTTCTATCTATCACGCCTTTTTACATTTTTTTTAATCTCTGCTTTGAGACGGGTTTACAAAGGAAAGAGTATCAATTATTCAGATTTCTTGGTGACTGAGTTACGTACTCCTGGAAATCGTGGTTTCTCAAGTATAATATACACTTGTCAATTACGGATCCGAAACTTGGAGGTATGAAACGTTGCTGGGTTCCTAAAATAGCATTTCAAATTTAAAAGATGCCAAATGTGCAATTTTGGCCTCTAATAGATATTGCATAAGATGAAGAGATATTCAACCATAAGAAATATTATCACCACCTTTCTCAATTATTGTTGCTTATCCTTCAAGAGTAGGGATTAGTCAGAAGGCGACAACAATTTCAGTATATTCAGAAAATTCGAATTTTTATAGTTATCTTAAACATTCTTCGATCCTAGCTAACTTATTTTTAATATATGATAACAACGGGAAATTCTGGCCTAAAAGAAGCGTTTGCCCATGCCAAGAACTCAAACCAGAAACCGTTACATCAACACCCATCCATAGTATTTGCTGTTCCCGCTATTCAGTCGTTGATTGCTATATCAGTCTATAAAGAATTAACTCCTGTCCTATTTCCATGGTGTTCAAAACGTGCAGATCTATGACAAACTAGGATTCGAATTCAGATCTCATTAAAATACTTATATTACATATAAATTATATAATTTAAGGGAAAGTAAAAATGTGATGGAAATATATCATACTTCCATTTCCTTTGTTGACATTTCACTCGTCGCTCGTTTTGCAACAGAAAAATAGAAAACTGAGCTAACAAAATAGCTCAGTAGCGAGAAGAATTTTGATGACCTCAAGCCATCAATATTTTGGATCCATTTTGTCTATGATATAAATAAATAATTCAACAATTTAAATTAGTAGATTCACAGGCCACCAAAATATGCTAAAGAAGCATATTATTGTTAGCAAAAATTTAATAAATAAATAAATAAAGCATTAAAAATGCTTTATGAATTTATTTATTAATTTATTAAATTTTTGCATTTAATAAATTCATTAAAAATCATTTTTAATGCATTTGACGGGGTTTCTTTGAAAATAGAAAAATTGTAAAAAGAAAAATAATAATTATATAATTAAATTTAAAGTGTCAATTAATTATATAAAGAAATATGACTTTGCTCTCCCTAATAAAATTTGTCTATTATCTGATGAAAATAATTTACAATAGTTCACTTTCAGGGATATCAAAGGTTTTGTAATACACATGTCCTTATCTCAGATTTTTTTTATAAATTTGAGTTTTAATAGCATCATTTCACATCTTGAAACTGACTTCCTTTATTTAAATTTTTTGCAGGCGTCAAACATTTAAATATCTCCATGTGAAGAACCATATAGGCCCAATGGATTTTTTTTCGGACTGATTGTGTTACAGCTTGCTATGATACTGATCAATTTATTAGTTTAATATTGATGAAGTATAATAAATCCATCATTGAATGAGACAACCACTATATAACTATGGAAAACAGAAATTTTTCAAAGATCGCTCGGGTCCCAGAAGTTTAGTGGAGTCGATGTTAGAAAATTCACTGCTCTCAATTATTAGATAAGTTAAAATATAGAAAATAAATACACTTTGGATTTTTATTAGTGCACCTTAATTTGCTGATGCCCTAAACACGTACATAGTATGCCTATTTGGTAATCCAGCACTGCCAACTTAGTAATAATCGTCATACCTGCCAAAATTCTTCCCAATTTGTAATGAAAATCCGTAATTTAAACTTTCGTGGTTTGACTATGGTCTCAATTCGTATGGATCCTACTAATTCTGATTTAAACAAAATTAGACACGTCATTAAATCTTCACATGTAATTACTTAAAATTATAAAAAGTCTCTGAGATTCCTCCTGGGGTCAATTGTGATCGGTTGTACACTCTCCCCGAAGTTCATAAAGCGTACTTTCGGTTTAGACCCAATGTATCTAATACTTGTATCGCTTCCTGTAAATTAGCTAAGCATTTCGTTTCTAGGTTCTCTCCCCTACTTAGTAATAATCTTCATATCTGCCAAAATTCTTCCCAATTTGTAAAGAAAATTCGCAATTTAAACTTTCGTGGTTTGATTATGGTTTCCATTCGTATGAATCCCAGTAATTCTGATTTAAACAAAATTATAACATTTTAAAACTGTAGCTCACTTAAAATTTTAAAGATGTATGAATATATGGTTTCATCATGCAACTTAACAATGCAAGCAAACCTGAATTGTAAAATGTTTTGGTCTCAGTTTGTAAACTATTTTTCCAAAAATAAAAATAAAAAAGGATTTTGGGGCAACATCCGCTAAATTAACACGCATAAATATTAGCAACATTTATTTCCGCATCATATTTTATCCATTTTCAAGAATCATGTTTACACATTTGAAAATAGTGTGCCCTTATTTTATGTGTGTATTTATTTTAAAATTTTATTTCCTGAGAAAGAATTTTGAATCTTTCTACTTGTTTTCTTTCTGCTAGGCTTTTCCAATCATTTTTTTTTAAATTTTTCTTTTGATAAGTTCTTCCTTGTTTAATGGAAACAACCAATTTTTTTTACCGAAGATGTGATACAGGTGTAAACAGACTTTGTTGAGACTGGTGCATTATCTCCTTTATCCTGACGAATAACCTTTTTTTTACCTTTAAAGTATATTGATACCTTTCTTCAACTTTGTATGCAGTGTTTAACTGCGTTTTATTTGAAATACTTCTGTGTAACTTTATGTTGCACCGTCATGTGATGGGCTTAATATCGTATAATATTCTAGCTGAATTTTCAACAAATTGCAAATCTCCACATTTTTAAAAGATCTTTTGCATTCACAAAATCGATTATTTTTGTCGCACCAACATAATATGCACACGGCCTTATAATGTGACTTTGGAGTTTTTTTTAATTAATTGTATCTTCACCGTACCGTACTGCAAATCTATTTCAAAGGGGAGATAGTTAATCCTCATTTTGAATGTGTTGACTGTGTGCTGGGCTTACACGATATATTATTCTGTGAACAAATTTTCAAATTTCTAACTGCTCGGGAATAACATAATAAATTCCTGACACATTCACTTATATGAATTTTACGTTTATATAGATAAATTATAGGAAATTACTTGCAAGAGCTGCCATAGCAAAATTTTACAGAATTTTCTGTTTTTATGCAGTTATACATAGAATCATTGATCGCGCGTAAAAACTTTTAATTTCTATCTTCTCCAGGAGATAAATTGATGTTCCAGAAATATAAATTAAATTTCTGTTATGCATGTATTAGATAAAAAAAATGTCAGCAAATATCTCTGTCTGAGAAGCTTGACTACAATATAGGAAAACTGAGACACAAATGTGGGGAAATATCGACAACTTGGCTACCTCTGGTAAATGCTTCCAAGTTGGAGACAACTGATAATAGCGGAAAAGAAAATTTAGATATTTGATAATCAAACGTTGTAAGATTGTGAGAATTGACTTTTCCTCCTTAATTTTACATGTATCGGGTTTCATTGTTTTGGGAACAATTACGTTTTCGTATGGTCGTATAGATTTTGTGTTTTGTGATAAAGTGGGATGGAGGGGATCACGTATAAAGTAACTTTTATGTTAGGATGTTATGTGTTAATAATATTCTGTTATGGAGTATTATAGTATATAATGGACTAGAAAAGATCAGTGTTAAAGCTTCGCAGTCAGAGGTCCCAAATTCTATCTTCGAAGCTGCCCAAAACTATCCCAGTGCCTATACTCGGTGTCTGACCATGGTCAATCTATAAATCAGAAAATATTTCCTAAAGGTAATGAATCAGGAAAAATAGTGTGCAGTCCCTGTTGGCTTAAAATCTAAATTGGGTAGTTTTAGGCAAAATAATAGTATCAACAATAACAACATAGACATTAAACATGTTAATAAAGTGGGGAGAATGATTCTGTTTCTCCAGAGATTTTAGGGGTTCAATTCCTGTAGAGTCTAACGATTACGCAGAATTTGTAATAAATAATTTCATACTTTAGTCGTAGGTATCATCTCCCGCTGCTCCATTACGAACTACTAGAAAAAAAGTCTTTCTACGACATGATTTTGTTTTGTGAACCAAACAATAAGCCGTAAAGAAAAACCATCAGTTTCTTGTTTTTATGATAGAAACATATTAAACATATTTATAGTTTAGTAAAAGATTTTTGAAACATTCAACTGTTCATTGGAAGCAATAGTGGCTTGAGTTATACACTCTTGTCGTAGAATTAAAGTAGCTTAGAGTTTTGACAATTATCCAATTGAGTTACACTGGTTGCTATGTGCAATAGCAAGTATTTGCCAGCGGTATAAATCTCCAATTTGTCCAGCAAAACAAACAAAAATACAAAGTATTTCGACAAAGAATTTAAGAACGAAAATCGCCGTAGCAAAATGTAAAGAACTGAATTCAGAATTCATCTACGTATATCCTGATTCTCAGTCACTTAAATGCGAAATGGACAATTGTAAATTCATAAAAATCTTGTTTAGATATGACTTCTGGAAAAGTAAAGTTTAGGCAGTAGTGATGCTTCATAGAAAAGGTACAAACTGAAACGTGACGCTTGGGAATTTACTCTGTTTATTGCACTTTAAGACTCCTGAGACCCCTTAAGTCGTGAAATTCTCAAATAATAAAAAACTTTGAAAATCTAAATTTCAGGAGTTTCTTCGATTCAACACATTCGAAATTAAGACAAATTAATTTGCCGTTGAGCTAGGATCCAGGTTGGGGATAATATATCTCCTGAGAGCCTTAATAATTCGCTAAAATCTCGGAAATAATTGAAAATTACGAAAATTTAAATTTAAGGAGGTGTTTTGGTTGAACACGTTATAAATAAGGACAAATTAACTTCCATTTGCGCTGAGATCCAGGTTGGGGGTAATGTAACTCTGTACCAAACTGCAAATCTATTTCAAAGGGAAGATAGTTAAACCTCATTTTGAATTTGTTGACTGGGGCTTAAACGACATATTATTCTGTGAACAAATTCTCAAAATTCAAACTGCTCGAGAATAACATTATAAATTTCTGATAGATTCGTATATAAGAATTTTCCGTTTATATAGATAAATTATGAGAAATTATTTGCAACAGCTGCCATAGCAAAATTTTACAGAATTTTCTGTTTTTATGCAGTTATAAATCAAATCATTAATCGTGCGTGAAAACTTTTAATTTCTATCTTCTCTAGGAGAGATTGGTATTCCAAAAATACAAATAAAATGTCTGTTATGCATGTATTAGATAAAAAAAATGTCAGTTAATATCTCTCTCTGGCAAGCTTGACTACAATATAGGAAAACAGACGGACAAATGTGGGGAAATATCCACAACTTGGCTACCTCAGGTAAATGAATCCAAGTTGGCTACAATTGATTATAGCGGAAAAGAAAATTTAAATATTTGATAATCAAATATTGTGAGATTGAGAGAATGGACTTTTCCTCCTTAATTTTACATGTATCGGATTTCATTGTTTTGGAAAATTTACGTGTTCATGTGGTCGTATAGATTTTGTGTTTTGTGAGAAAGGGGGGGATCACGTATAAAGTGTTTTTTGTGTTTGGATGTTATGTGTTAATAACATTCTGGAGTATTATAGTATATAATGGACTGGAATAGCTCAGTGGTTAAGGTAAGACAATGGCAGTCTGTGGTCCCGAATTCTATCTTCGAAGCTGCACAAAACTTTCCCAGTGCCTATACTCGGTGTATGAACATGATAAATCTATAGATAAGAAAATATTTCCTAAATTTAATGGATCAGGAGAAAGAGTGTACAGTCCCAGTTGGCTTTAAATCAAAATTGGGTAGTTTTAGGCAAAGACATAGTATCAACTAAAACAACATAGACATTAAATATGTCAATTAAGTGGGCAGAATGATTTTTCTTTCTACAGATATTTTACGGGATCAATTTCTGTAGAGTTATGATTACCCAGTATTTGTAATAAATTACGATTACCCAGTATTTGTAATACATCATTTCATACTTTAGTTGTAGGTTTCATCTCCCGCTCTCCCATTAAAAACTACTAGAAAAATAAGTCTAAAACTCTCTTCTACGACTTCACGTGTTTTGTGAACCAAACAATAAGTCGTAAAGGAAAATGATCAGTCTCTTGTTTTTATGATTGAAACATATTAAACATATTTATAGTTTAGCAAAAGATTCCTGAAACATTCAACTGTTCATTGAAATCAATAGTGGCTTCAGTTATACACTCATGTCGTAGAATTGAACTAGCTTGGAGGTTTTACAATTTTCCCAATAGAGTTACATTGGTTGCTATGTGCAATTGCAAGCATTTGCCAGCATTAAAAATCTCCAATTTTTCCAGGAAAACAAACAAAAATACAAAATATGTCGACAGAGAATTTGAAAACGAAAATGGCTGTCGCAAAATGTAAAGAACTGAATTCAGAATTTATCTTCGTATATCCTATTGGTTTATCATAAATGTACGTCCATGTTATAACAACACAATAACTACATAATTGTAACATCATAATCTCATCATTAACAGATATAGCCATAGAATCTGCCAAACAGAAACGGTATCAATTGTTTGCATATGCATGCAAGGTTCTTTGCTATAAGTTTGGGCACTCAGCCCGGCAACTAATGAAAACCTGATAGTTTGACAGAAAGGGAAGTAAGATTTGTCATTTGTGATGTCATGGCCCAGAGTAAACCTTAGAAGGAGTTGCCAAACCACACGCAGTAATACAATAAAAAATAGTTTGATAATTTTGAAGTGGCACTATCCAGGCGTAAACAACGTCCGCAAATTTTCAAGTGTACACACAATCCAGTGACGTCTAAGTAAATTATGTGACGTAGTTGTAGTAATATGAGAGTTTAATTTTTAAAAATTTGGTGCCCCTTGAGAGACCGCGAACAAAATGCGCGCGTTCTTATTTCAAATGCAGTCGTATAAGGAGCTCAGTAAAATTAATTAAGCACCTTCACGAGCAACCCTTGTATGCTTGGACCATTTTGGTAAATATATTTGGACCATTTTGGTAAATATGTTCACATATTAACTTTTGATTCTAATTTTTTTTACAGTTTCCAAACATGTGCATACACATGCGTATTATCATCTGAAACTGAATATTGTTCAATTTAATGTTGTATCCATTAAATAACGGGATTACGGTTTATAAGGACACTCTATTTGTTGTAATCCTTATTATGAAAAATAATAATCGATAACTAAATTCAGTGTGGTGATAAGGATTAAACTGGGTGATATAGTCTACATTTTCCAATTTCAATTTTGAGCTAAAAATTGCTCTTACTGGAAGAGAGTTAAAGACATTGTCAGACTGGAAAATTTTCAGATTATCAGACTGTACTTAATTTTAAATGATAAAAAGTCGCATTTACTTCTCCTTTTTAGTTTGAAACCCAACCTGAAGAAATAGACAAAAGAACATGATATCCATAGTAATTATTTCAGCCTGGGTCGGAACTTGCAGTACAGATTGACCTACAAAAAATTAAGAATTTATATTTACATGCGTATGTTAGTGCGCGTGTTTGTATTCGTACGTACTTGTCAATGTTCTTGTGTACTTGCTTGAATATAAAGTTATGCACACGTGCGTTTGTTCGCATGTGAAATCCACGCGATCTTAGCTGAATCAAGCATTTCGGTTGGCTCATATAAGGTTGAAGACTAATTGCAGTAGGCTTAAAAGGCAATACTAAACCTGAGAATTTCCATAAAAGCTTAAAAATTACCCCCTCCCTCCAAATACTATACTGCAAGTACTTATTTTAATACATTTTTTTATGTTATAAGAAATTTGGAACCGAAGTTTAGATTTTTAGCATGTCCTTAAACTTTAGAGAATCTATGATCATATAAATGTGCACCCTTTTACCAATAAGCCCCTGGATTTTATTAATGTCTTGTTCTATCTGCGATATAATTCTGTAAGGCATATTTCAGCTTTTTTAATAAGCCGTCTCGAAATTAGAAACAATCCTAATTAACAGCTTTTCAGTAGCGTGGAAAACCTAATCTAATGATTTATATTTCACTGCACCCTTCACGGGACAGTTTTCTGGAATGGTCTACTTGTTTTAATAGGAGCTGGTAATTGTCTATGAGTGTCGTTCAGGACAGAGCACCAGGCGCGAAGCGCCTTTAATCTCCAGTTTCAATATGTGGTTCTTATCGTCAAACTGTGACATTAATTCAATGACCCTAATTGGAGGTTTGAGGTTTTATTTACTACTTTTTATTATTTGTCCTAGCTCCTAGTGTGGCAGTTTGTTGCACATTTAGAGTTTAAGCAGTTTGGGTGGTTGATGCAGATCTAAGGGTTATCTAGCATTTTGGCCGCTTAGAGTTTTGAACATTAGTCGCGAGTTTTATTTAATATCAGATGTTTGAGGTGGGACCTTTAATTCCGATTATCGATGTTTAGAACAGCGCGGGGTCTCTTACGCGAGTTGGCCTGGCGATGATCATAGTCAAGCAGATTGAATAAGAGTTCATTTGGAACGGATGGCAAATTTTGGTAAAATTTAAGCGCTAGCATTTTAATTTGGGCTCTAACAGTTTTTATTTTGAAGTCATTCCTAATTACCGAGTTCCTTAAGTACCTGGGAGCTGATAATCCGTCGGATTTTGTTTTGTTTTGTCTCTAGGAGCTCTATTGTAGTTTTACAGGCATATCCCCATACGGGTGCTGCATACAGCATTCCCGGGCGGATGACCGATTTATAAATTAGCAATTTGTTTTGATGACTGAGATTTCCGTTTCCTATTATTGGGTATAAGGCTTCTGTAGTTATATACGCTTTTTTCATTAAGTTCGTTACGTGCTGTTTCCAGGTTAGGTGGGAATCTATCGTTACACCTAGGTATTTAGTAGATTTTTCCGAGCATAGAGCATGGTTGTTTATGTACAGCGGCGGCGGAGGCTTATGTTTCCTCGAGAAATAAATCCAGTGACATTTATTGGGGTTTAATTTTATTCGCCATTTTTCCAGACACGTTTGAAGTATGTCTAAGTGCTGTTGTAGCTGTCTATGCATTACTGAGATATTGGGGTGTTTTGCAAGTATCGCACTGTCGTCTGCATAGAGTGCCGGCTCTGTGTTTGGAGTCCTGGGAATGTCGTTCAGGAATATGTTAAAGAGTGTCGGGTCGAGGATAGAACCTTGCGGTACACTACATTTAATGAGCTTGGGTGTAGATAAGTTACCTCCTACTCTGACTTGAAAGTGTCTGTTATTTAAGTATGAGAATAAAAGTTTGACAAGAGCGTCAGGGACTTTTAAGGTGATCAATTTGTACGCTAATCCACAGTGCCACACTTTATCAAAGGCTTTTTGTATGTCAAGAAAAATCGCAGCTGTGGGTGTCTTGTTATTGAGACCAGAAGATATGTACTCTACCGCTCTCAGCAATTGATGAGTGGTGGAGTGCTTTGGCCGAAATCCAAACTCCTCCGGAATGAAGATGTCATTCTCACTAAGGTGCGTGTTCAGTCTCTTAAGAATTATTTTCTCAGTAATTTTACAAAGTGTCGGTAGCAAGCTAATTGGTCTGTAGTTGGTTGGAATTGTGGTATCCTCACCTGGCTTAGGGATTGTTATGATTATCGCTTCCTTCCATTCTTTGGGAAAATAGTTTAGTTTTAATATTTTATTTATTAAGGCAGTCAAGTAACATATTACGTTTAGGGGAAGGTTTTTAACCGCAATATTTCTGATTTTGTCGGGCCCTGGGCTTTTACGATTTTCGAGGTTTTTGATAATTTCTACTATCTCCTGCGGAGTGGCTGGGTTAATCTCAGCCGTTACCGGGGAATTCCTGAAGTTATTTAAAGTTTGTCAAACCATTCTTAGGGTGTCCTGACACATTAGATCGCGGTTTGGTTGGAATTGTTTTTCATAATGACTTGCGAGCGCCTCGGCTTTTTCCTCGTCTAAGTACGCGATTTTTGCGCCTTCTATTAGAGGCAGGAGCTTAATGTGAGGTTTACTGAGTCATTTTGCGAATTGCCAGAGTGATACGTCTTCTGGGCTAAGGGATTCGATTAGTTCTTTATACTGTTGCTGCTTTTCTGCGACAATTTTTTCCCTGACTTTGCACGTGAGTCTGTTAAGCTCCCTCTTAGAAGCGGGGTCTCTGTTAGCCTGCCTTGTCTTACGTATTCTATATCTTTGCCTGATTAATTGCTTGACATGGTGGGAAATTGTGGGCATTTTTGCAGACTCACGATGTGTTGTGACAGAGGCAATTGCTCTCTTGATTTCTGTTGTGAGTGTGTGCGTGGAGGAGTCAATATCCGCCGTGCTCATTTTGTTAGGTACTGCTAAGTGCGGCTCGAAGAGTGCTCTTTTGAATACTTCCCAGTTGACCCTCTCTTGTCCCAAAGAGGCTGGAAGAGGTGTGTTCAGGTCGAATGTCACCAGTACCGGTAGATGATCCGAGTCGAATTCATCCAGGGTACTAATAGTGTGAGCGTAGTCTATGTTTCGCGTAAGGACAAAGTCTATGAATGTGCCGTGGCGCCTGAGAAGCAGGTTGGTGTCGACGGAGCAATAATGTTAGTATTTGTGGTGTTCAGCACTCTATGTATATGTGTACCGCGTGCATTGGCTCTCCTACAGCCCCACGCTCGGTGATGTGCGTTGAAGTCGCCTGCGAGTATCGTGTTAGAATATCGCGAGAAAAGCAGTTCCAGCTGCGCAGCTACGTCTACTCTACTCATATTTTTGACATATGTTGAGGTTAGGATAAACGGGCTAGTATTATTAATTTTAATTTTTATACTAGTATTTTCTATACTTTGAAGATTTATGCTTTTTAGTTCCTCGTCGGGAATATTTCTTTTAATGTATATTGCTGTTCCTCCATGGGGCGTTGTTCTAGCATTAGTATTTGAGCTAAGATTATGATAACCAGAGTAGTTCGCTATGTTTAGTTTTTTACTTTCTCTAACTCTAGTTTCCTGAATTAGTAAGGCGTCTACGTCATTTTCGTTTACATAGTTCCTAAGTTCATTTATTCTTGGAGATATGCCGTTCGCATTCCAAAATATTATTTTTATTGACTCCTTTTGGGACCTAGCCATGACGGGTTTGATTCTCACTGTTACTTTTAAAGTCCGCGATTATTTTAAGGGCCTCAAAGACCATTACCATTGGATCGCTCTTTTTTTGTACCAACTCTGCGAACTGAATCAACAGATGTTTTATGTCGTCTAGATTAAACATGCTGATAAATCCTCTGATGAGGTTGAGTCCTCCGTCTTTTCAGCATCAGATTTATCAGCCTGTTCAGTCTCGGCTTCCATTCCCTCAGCCTCAACCGCGGTTTGCACTTTTTTGTGAGTGTCCTTTTGGAACTTGGTAGTTTTTTGTTTTTTTCCACCCGTTTTATCTAACAGATGGGTTTGCGCGAGCTCTTCTTCCTCTCTGACTCGTTTAGTTTCTTTCCATTCCTTAACTTTCGTATCCAGTCTATCCTTTGCCTCCTTTGCCTGTCTGGCTTTTTCTGCCTCCGATCTTCTTTTAATTGCAGCTGTAGCTGCTCTAACTTCCTCCAGAGTCAATTCTCTGGAGGTCGAAGGTTTGGGGGCCTGCTCTTGCACCGATCTGGTAGGTGCTGAAGGTTGGTGCCCGTTTACTTGTGGCACTATGTGCGAGGAGCCCTGAGGGGGTGCCTGGGGGTTTGGTCCGAGGGCCTTTTGCCTCCAAGGGGGTATCTGATTTTTTGGGGGAGGGGGGGCATACCCCGGTGCCTTTCCCTTGTTCCAGGGGTTCTTCGGGCATTGCCTGAAGTTCGTAGGTAGTCTCCATTACAGTTTGTACACGTTGCCATCTCTGTCCTGGGTCTCTGGCAGTCCCGTGAGAAGTGTCCTTCAGCACACTTCAGGCACTTTGGTGGCATACTGCAGTTCTCAGATGAGTGGTTGAATTGCTGGCACCGGTAGCAAATTTTAAAGCCCCCAGCTCTGAAGGCCTCTACCTTCACAGCCAAGTACCCTAATTTTGTGAGCCTGTAGACCCTCTGCCAGTCTTCGGTAGGCCTAAGGCTGACTAAAAAGATCGGCAGGGGTAATCTTGTTTTTGTGTTTCTCAGTTGAGAAACCCGGACTGCATCTAACCCATTGGATGTTAGAGTCATTTTTATCTTCTCATTGTCATAGCTAGTTGGTAGCCCCTTCAAAACTACCTTTTTCGGCCTTTCAGTTTTTAGGTTTAAACTGTGGAAGGAGATTTTTTCGCTAGTCAAATGGCGCTGAACAACCCTATAGGAGTCAGCGTCATTGGGTATAAGTTTGAGCATATCTCCTGTCAATTTTCCAGATACTTTATTTCCTGTAATTTCATTTAGCTTTTTAAGGAGAGCCTGGTAGTTGTCTCTAAACTTTATGAAGAAACACTCTGCTTTTGGTTCTTTTTTTTCTACATTATAAGATTATCTCTTCCACTATTTTCAACCGCTTTAGGTTTAGGTGCACTTTTAAATTGAACAGGTTGTGCAGCAATTTCAGCATAAGTCCTAGTTCTAACATTTTCATTTACAGTTACAACAGTATCACTAACCTTTTCATTTACAACACTATCACTAGCAGTATTACAGTCCATGTTATCATGGTCACTAGATTTTAAGTTTCCATCCTGGTTTTTAGTAGGCGTTCCCTTAGTGGAAGACTCCTCTATCCTAGCCCTTTTACATGTATTTTCAACAGTTTCAGTTTTGTCAGCTGGTAATTAAACTCGTTCGTCGTCGTTGATGAAGCACCTGGCGTTGCCGCCTCTATCTTCTGTGTTGAATGATTACTTGTGGTGTAGATTTGACATTACTTGTATGCACATAAAAGTTCGTTGATGAAGAACAACCCCTGATGGGCGGGGCTTCGTCGTAAGAGCTGGCGCCACTGCGTCGAGGTGATGAGGCACGTTGGGAAGTCCGTATGCCACATGATGAGGCACGTGGGATAGACTGTTCACAATCTTCGGGGTATGTGAGGCACGTGGGAATGAGTTCAAGGCAGAACAGGTGATGAGGGAAATCCACACTGAGACTTCTCTGCCAGCCGGCCAAAGTTTAAAAGCTTAAATTTGGGGGGTTTGGGATTTGATGACTCTAGTTATCATTTCGACGATTTGGAAAGTTTTTGTCATTGCGTCTTCGTCGCCTTTGAGAATTTTAACTACATCTTTTAAGATACTGCTGAGTTTATTAATATCAATGTATTGTTCTACCTCTTTGTACAGACTTAGAAACTCTAGAAAAGCATTTGCATTTGCAGATTGAGGGATTTTGTCTGATACAGGTTGAGTATGGGCTAAGTGCTCGCCAGTAGTTCCTCCTACCGTTTCGGCACTTGCCGGCTCTTCCTGCACAGGGGAGGTTATCCTAGTGGGGAGGGGGGGAAAGTTATCCTCGCCAAGGGTGGGTGAAGTTTTAGCAGATTTTTGTACCTTTTTCAATTCCTGCGTTTTTTTCCTAAACCAGGGGTTTTGGGGACAGTGCCTAAAATTGGCAGGGTGGGATCCTGAACAGTTGGCGCATTTCGCCGGGGTGTCCCTATTTTTTGTGCAGTTTCTCGTGGGATGACCTTCGCCACATTTAAGGCAGCGGGGAGGGAGGGTACACTGGTCAGAATGATGGTTCCAAAGTTGACAATTGTAGCACATTTTATGGCCTCTCGCCTTAAAAAGTTGAACTTTGATTTGCATGGAAAACAGGGAATTTACTTCATAAATCCTCGCCCATCCTTCCGTCGGCACAAGTCCAACCAAGAAGATGGGGAGGGGGGTCCTATCACGCCTATTCCTTAGCTGCGTGATTCTAACAATTTTAAAACCAAGCGCGGCAAGCTCTTTTTTTATTTCCTCAATACTGGTATTAGTGGGCAAGCCCTTTATTACTATCTTCCTCGGCCTATCCGTTTTGAGGTTTAATGAACTGAAAGGAATCCCCTCACGGGTTAAGTGAGCCTGCACACGCCTGTAGTCCTCAACGGACCCAGGAGTGATCCGGATCACTCTTCCCATGAGAAGACCCTGAACTTTGCACTCTAAAAACTTGTTTAAGTCCTCTATGAGGGCTCCCCAATTAATTGTGGATTCCACATAGAAGGACGAGACTTTTTCCTTAGGGGGGGATGGCGCCTCTGTCATTTCGACTTCATCGTCATTTAATTTGCTAAATTTATTTTTGGTTTGGATATCCTGGGATTTTAGTTTAGAAGTAGAGGGTTTACTACTATCAGAAGTTTTTAACTTTTTGCTTTTAGGCTGGGTGATATACCCTTCAAGATTACTAAACATTTCGTGTTTAAATTTAAGATATAACTCGTCCTCTGTTTTAGTTTTCCTATCTCTATATATATCATATACAAGATTGTAAGATTTCCTATTAGTAAAAGTACTAAGATTAGGGTGGCTGGCTAGCAGATTGGAATCAGAAATGGTACCTGATAGTATTGTCCTGATCATCTTGGCTCGATCGAAGTCGATCCCGTCTTCCTCCAGCTCCTCTTCAAGTCTGGCGATGATCCAGTCGTAAATCTTGAAGTGGCTGTATATTTTCCACTCAGCAGAGTCTTTCTTTAACTGGTCGCTATCACATCCCAGGGTCTTGATGTAGGCTGCCGCGTAGCCGGCCGCACTTGGGGTATCCTCGTCCTCCGATGAAGAAACAGTCTCTCCTTGATCCTGGTCATCCATGATCTCGGCCCAGTTCTTCTTTTCTTTACTCGCCCGCTGTAACACGTGCTTGGCTGACACTCCTTGTTGCGCCATTTTCACGGCAGTTGGTTCCACAATCTTTACACTGTCCATATTGAACCGAAGTTCAGAAGTATAATCTACACCATTGTCCAACATCAGCTGTTTCCAGCCATGTCTACCTCTCCAGTCTTTCAAAATATTCACATCCGTCTTAACTGGCTCCGCAGCGAGCTGCTTGCACGTGTATCCACCATGCTGTATCACTAAGTCCTTCCAGGCTTGAAATCCTTTCGCTTCCACCGGTGAGATGAATAGCTCCTCCACACTTGTAATAATCCTATGCACATCCATCGTAAATTACTTTGCCCGACGCGATTTACTACAAATTAGTACACTCACGCCCAAGCCAAAGTAAGAAATCGTCCCCTTGGCCTTCCCCCTTCCAGCTGGTAATTAATCAAATTTATTTATTATATACAAATCACCACTACTATATAAGTGGTAGATATTTTTAATTTTAGTGTATGCATTTATTTAGATTTTGAGTCATTAGGAAGGTACAATTTTTTCCTTTTTCCGATGTTTAGTAATTAGTAGTTTGTAAGATTTTGTAAGACATACGTTAAATAAAATTGTTGAAACAAAACTACTGAAAAATTTAAATTAAAACAATGCAATAGAATAGCTAAAATTTTGCATTTGGTATTTATGGCATATTATCGAATATTTTGGTTTAAGGTCACACGGTACCTCTTATGCATTTTTTTTTTATTTTTCATGTTAGAATAGAAATAATATATTTTTTATGTTGTAAATTAAATAAAAAAATAATTCTGGAGAAAAAAATCATATTAGACTGCCAATTTAAGAAAAATTCAAATTTTTTTAACTTTTTTTAGTGTTCTTAAAATTGCTACTCATTTTTCAATTTTCAATGTTTTGACTCCATTTTTTTTCTCAATATTAGTGAAGTAATACTAAACGAAATTGGGTATCGATTTTTAAATCAAGCATATAGTAAATTTTATATAATTTTGTTTATCTGAAACGTATAAATTATCGCCAAAATTTTAAAATTTTGGGATTTATTATTTAAAAAAAATAACTATAGCATGCAAAGACTACCTGGGTGGGAACTTACAGTTCCTGGGGGGAACTGTAAGTTCTCACCCAGGGTTCCCACCCAGGTTCCCCACCAGAGACAACCTGGATGGGAATTTACAGTACAGATTGGCTTACAAACAATTTTAGAAATCATATTTACATGCGTATGTTAGTGCGCGTGTTTGTATTCGTACATACTTGTTAATGTTTTTGTGCACTTGCTTGAATGTAAAGTTATGCACACATGTGTTTGTTCGCATATGCGATCCACGAGATCTTTGCTGAATCAAACATTTCGGTTGGCTCATATAAGGTTGAAGACTAATTGTAATATATTTTAAAGGAAATTCTAAATCTGAGAGTTTCCATAAAGCCTTTAAAATAACCCCTTCCCTCCAAATACTATACTGCATGTACTTATTTATTTAAATAGATTTTTTTTTAATGTTATAGAACATTTGGAACCAAAGTTTAGATTTTTAGCATGTCCTAAAACTTTAGAGAATCGATAATCATAAATGTGTACCCTTTTACCAATAAACCCCTGGCTTTTATTAATGTCTTGTTTTATCTGCGATATAATTCTATGAGTCATAGTTCAGTTTTTGGAATAAGCCGTATCGAAGAAATTAGAAACGATCCCGATAAACTTCTTTTCAGCAGCGAGGAAAACCTAATCTAGTCATTTTATTTCACTGTACCCTTCAGGGCACACTTTTCTGGAATACGCCTTCCATTATCTCCTTGGTGCGGATTAACCGGATAAATGCGTATTAACCGAATATACTTATTATATATAAAATACGTCTACGATATAAGTGGCAGATATTACTAATTTGAGTGTATGCATAAATTTAAATTATGAGTCATTAGAAAGGTACAATTTTTTCCCTTTTCCGATGTTTTTTTAATTAGTAGTTTGTAAGATATTGTAAGGCGAGGAAGACCTAATCTAGTTATTTTATTTCACTGCACCCTTCAGGGCACAGTTTTCTGGAATACGCTTTCCATTATCTCCCTGAGGGCGGATTAACCGAATATACTTATTATATATAAAATACGTCTACGATATAAGTGGCAGATATTACTAATTTGAGCGTATGCATAAATTTAAATTATAAGTCATTAGAAAGGTACAATTTTTTCCCTTTTCCGATGTTTTTTTAATTAGTAGTTTGTAAGGCGAGGAAGACCTAATCTAGTTATTTTATTTCACTGCACCCTTCAGGGCACAGTTTTCTGGAATACGCCTTCCATTGTATCCTTGAATGCGTATTAACCGAATTTACTTATTATATATAAAAGACATCTACGATATAAGTGGTAGATATTACTAATTTGAGTGTATCATAAATTTAGGTTATGAGTCATTAGAAAGATACAATTTTTTCCCATTTCCGATGTTTTTTTAATTGGTAGTTTGTAAGATATTGTAAGGCATACTTTTAATAAAATTGCTGCAACAAAACTATGGAAAAATTTAAATGAAAACAAAGCAATAGAATAGCTAAAATTTTGCGTTTGATATTTATATAATATTATCGAATATGTTGGTTAAATGGGACACGGTACCTCTTATGCATTTTTTTTTTCATTTTTCATGTTAGAATAGAAATAATATATTTTTTATGTTGTAAATTAAATAAAAAAATAATTCTGGAGAAAAAAAATCATATTCGACTGCCAGTTTAAGAAAAATTCAAATTTTTTGAACTTTTTTAGTGTTCTTAAAATTGCTACTCATTTTTCAATTTTCAATAATTTGACTCCATTTTTTTTCAATATTAGTGAAATAATACTAAAAAAAATTAAGTTTCGATTTTTAAATCAAGCATAAAGTAAATTTTATATAATTTTGTTTATCTGAAACGTAGAAATTATTGCCAAAATTGTAAAATTTTGAGATTTATTATTTAAAAAAAAATAACTAGAGCACGCAAAGACTAATTCATATCCAGATTATTCCACAAATAATTAAAAGTATTTATAAAAAATTTCAAAGTTCTATGTTAAATAGAAAAAATGTCTTAGCATTTTGAATACACTGTAATGCGGAAAAAAATTAAAGCTGAGAAAAATACATTCAAAGTTTTCAACTCAGGTCGGCGGGAGGAGCCAAACTGTATACGTCAGCTAGAACTTGTTAGGGTTAAAATGAAATCATTTCACTTCACTTGCTTTTTTTAATTCACTTTACTTCAAAACATTTACTGAAAAAAAAATGGGAAGAAAAAAAGTTAATTAAATTTTTGTGACGATCTACTTTCCGGCACACTAGGCCACGTCCACTTCGTTACGCCTTAAATTTCCACCTTGCATCAGGAAAATGGCTATAACTTTCTAAATAATGCAGAAACAGGTCTAATATTTTGCACACATAGTTTGCAAAGTAGTAGCTTTAATTTGATCTAATAATAATAATAATAATAATAAATGGATATTTTGATCATAATTGAGGTACGTGTCCCCTTAACTAAAATAAGAGAGTTAAAAATGTTTAAATTTACATATTAAATGCCTTAAACTGCTGAACGTGCATATCGAACGTGTTCGGATCACAGCAACCCATACAATGTTAATTTTCTTTAAATTCGAATTTCCAGTCTAATTATCCCAAACTATCAAATTCAAAATGCAATTATTTTGTATTTGCTGAAAAATATAAGGCAAAATTTAGTAAGATAATATTTTGCCCCGCAGAAGTATTAATTCAACCCTTTTGCACCAAAATTTCAAATGTTAGCACACTTAAATGAGACTAACTATTTCGCATACACACACAAAAAATATTTTTGAAGTTATTTCGCATTTTTAACATTCAGTGTATATTAGTTGCTATTGTTAGCAAAAAATTCACTGTCGTTACTTTATTGAAATTTATCAGAACACAACATTTTAAATCACTGTCTCATTGTTATATTCTTTTTCCCTTCTCGAAAATTTGTAGCACCCGAATAAGGAAATTATTTCGAAAAATGAGAATTTTCGCTTTGCAGTACCAAATTATTACATTTGTTTCAGTTTTCAAGACTTTCGATGCGTGAGATTCAGAGACTTGAATTCTTTTCCCAAATTACAGAAAATTTCAAACCTTTTGAATTTTCGTACCTTTAGAAGTTTCGAAATTTAGATAAATTGCGTTACACTAACAGATAAATTACCTAAGCTTGAATTTTCAAGATTTTCGATGTGTAAGAATGAGACTAATTACCAAATTACAACATATTTCAAAAAATTTTCGAACATTTAGATGTTTCGAAATTTAGATATTTTGCGTTGTATTATCAAATGTATTACTTATGCTTCAATTTTAGGTAGTCAAGTCCATTTAGAATGTGTTGATGTGCAGAAAATTTAAACGATTTAAAAACTTAACGATTAATAAACGATTTAAAAGCTGTATGCAATATAATCCTTCAAGCTTATCAACGCAATCAAACCCGAAAAATGATCACACATAAATCTTAGCAATATTTATTTCTCATCATATTTTATCCATTTTCAGGAATCACGTAAACACATCTGAAAATATATGAATTGAAAAAATATCTGTCACATTCAAGCAGATATCTAAAAAACTTGAAATATCATCACTTGTTTACGCATGTTAATTGATGATGTACTTTTGTATCTTCCGAAACAAGTTGTTTTCTCATTTTTTGTCAGAGACATTATTTTTAGTCATTTATTTTATAGTTTATTTGCGGAGAGAGGGTTTTAAATACATCCACTTCTTTTTCCTTCTCTTAAGTTTTTCCAATCATTTCTTTTTCTAATTTTTCGTTTGACAAGTTCTTCCTGGTTCTAGTGCTACAACTATTTTTTTAGAAAAGATTTGACGCAGGTGTAGAGAGACTTTGGTGGTACTGGTGCTTTGTTTTATTTATCCTGATGAATAGAGTTCTTATTTCATTTTTGAAACAGGTTGATACCTTTCTTCAACTTTGCATGCAGTGATTAGCGGAGTTTTATTTGGAAGACTTTTGTATATTTTTATTTTACACCATCATGTGGTGGGTTTAATATACTATAATATACTATAGGAATTTTCAACAAATTGCATGTCTCTACATTGTTAAAAGATCTTTTCGCATTCTTGAAATCGATTATTACTTTCTCCATATTCATAGTATAATATTGAAGAAAAGTATTGTGAGCAAGTTTAATGCATCTCTGAACACGAATAGAACATTTTTGAGGTGATGTGTATGTGTGTTTGTGTACGTGTGTGTGTCCGTGACACAGTGAAGACAAATGGAGAGATCGAACGAAATTTAGTACGAAAATTATTTTCGCTGAACACCAGAACCCTATTGTTTTTAAACGCAATTAAATGTTCAGAGCACCCCATAAATTTTCGATCGAAATTTTGACAAAATCGTCAAAAAATCAAAGCCTTCAATAGAGTTACTCAAATAATCATTATAAAAGTATTGACATAAAAATTAGAACGCTAGTATGAACTGCTTTCGAGATATTACACAATTTTCATATATAGGGCCAACGGCCGTACCGTGCTGAAAACACCGGTTCTCGTTAGATCACCGAAGTCAAGCAGCATCGGGCGCGGTTAGTACTTGGTGGGTGACCACCTCGGAACACCGCGTGCTGTTGGCCATCTCGGGTGCGGTATCCCCGTGGTTTGCGCGCTAGATTTGCACGCTACCACAAATGCCGCCGTGTTCATGCGGAGTACGATCACGTTAAACATGTGGGTCCGTAAGTCCTTCCGAGAGGTTGGTGGTAGGGGAAGGAGGGTACGGTCCCTGTGGATGCCTCCCCCACTGGGTTCCGGTGTAAATTGGGTGGCACTTCCCGGCCGTCCATACAGTTACCTTACACCTTTCTGGTAGGTCGGACGGTCTGGGTCTCAACAACAACAATTTTCATATATTTGTTTTCAAAAAATCACATAAAATTAAAAATAAATAATTATTGTATAATATGTTCACTTTTCATATGTAATATAATGCAATACATTTGTTAACATAATTTACGTGTATTTATCACGTTCCATTCACGAGAGAAGATACATTAAGTACAAGTTTTTTATGTGGACGCCAATAGTCACTTACCTACTATAAGAAAAACCTTATTCTCATCAATAACTCTTGGTGAAATTTTAGTGACAAATTTGTAGAAATATCGCTAACTTGACGATTTTTTAATGTTGCCAAATTGACGAAAATGTCGCCAAATTGGTAGAAATTATATGAAATCAATGAAAATGACGAATACTTGATGAAAATTCATTATCTTGGAAAGAACATAAAAATAAACTATAAGAATAACCCATTTTGCCGTACTTCCGTCCGTAACACTAGGCAAAAATTTCTTCAGGATGTCGCCAACTTGATGACTTTCTTAAATGTTTCCAAAATGTGGAAAAAGTCACCAAATTGATAAAAGTTTTGCCAAATTGATGAAAATGATGCCAAGTGGAAGGTGATGATTTACAATTTTTGAATTACGTTATAAGCGGACATACAATTTAGTATAAGACAAATGCTTTTCTCTCCGTCTACCTGTAACACTATGCGATACATTTGGCGAACTTGGCGAATAATCTAGTGAGAATTAGTGAAAATGACGAATCAAAGTTAATGAAATTGACACCTAATTGATGAATTAATTATTAAAATATTTTTACATATAGACTATATTGCTTATTGAGGATGCCATCCATATTAATAATAGTTAATGCAGAGTTGCGTGAAATGTAAGTTAATTGGGTACTTTGAAATAGTATCACATGTGGTCATCCGGAAAAACGGCAAATGTACAATTCAACGTTAAAAACAATATACCGTGGATTTTTTTATCATTCTTTCACCATGAAAGAAGTAAATTCATTGCATTACATAAGGAAAGTCATGTCCTGCCTCACACCAAAATAACAGAGTTGCTCTTAGTCCTCTGGACGAGTCGGACGGTCTGGGTCTTTTACACCAAAATAACATGACTGAAAAAACAAACAAAATAACGTGATATCTATTATAATTATTCTAACTTGCATGGGAACATTAGATGTTACTAAATGAAGATTATGAAGGAAACCAAACCTATTCATTTTATTTCACTGCACCCTTCCGGGACAGTTTTTTGGAATATATAATTTACATTAGTGAGGGAATGCTAATTAAACGAATTCATTATTTATATATAAAATACTTGCAGGATATAAGTGGTACATATTATATCTTTTACTTTTTGCAGAAATTGAAGCTGTGAGTTATCAAAACAATATAAATTTTAACCTTTGCCGAAGTATTTGTAATTTGCACTTCGTAAGAATTTATATGGCATACTTTTAACAAAATTGTTGAATCATACTTATAGATAAATTATATTAAAACAGGGCAATAGAATAGCTGAAATTTTGCGTTTAGTATTTATGGAATATTATCGAATAGTTTGGTTTAATAAGTTTAATAATGTTGTCATCCTAATAAACGCCAAATATACAATTCAATGTGAAAAACAGTGTCCCGTGTTTTTTTTTTTTATCGTTTTTTCATTGTAAAAGAAGTAAATGCATTGCATTGTATAAGGAAATTATGTGCTGCCAACACCAATATTTTTTGTGTACTTCGCACCAAAATAACATGCCTGAAAAACCAACAAAATAACGTAATGTCTATTACAATTATTTCATTTTGCGTGGGAGTATCAGATATTACTAAATGGAGAACTCGACGGAAACCAAACCATTTTATTTCACTTCATCCTTTTCTGAATAGTTTTCTGTAACACCGGATTCATGACCTAGAACTCTCTGAATTGACGAATTTATTACTTATATATAACACACCTCTACGATATAAGGGGTACATATTATTACTTTTAATTTATACACAAATTGAAGTTTTGTGTCATTAGAACTATAATTTTTTCCCTTTTCCGAACTTTTTGTAATTGGCACTTTGTAAGATATTATAAGGCATAATTTTAATAAAATTAAAGAAACTAAATTATAGACTATGTTTAAAATTATCAATATATATTTGCAAATTGTGATAGAACACTTATCACAAAGAAAATAATATTTTTATCAAGTTTGAATAGTTGCAGAGGTGACAATGTAAATCAGTATAATCAGTTTTAGCAATAATTCCTGATGTTTATTCTATAATCACTCTTTGTGTAATTAAGAGGAAAATAGTAAGTAGACTCAAATCTTGAGAGCTGTTCAAATTTTGGTAGTTTTGAAATATGTTTTTTTATTTCCTTTTTTTTTTTGCATCCATCGTAAGCAATTTATTTGATTCTAGATCAATATTTCGTAGAGTACCAAATTGCTAAAGAACACTGTAGTCTACCACAATTCTTGCTATTTCAATATGCTTTTTCAACGCAGTTTTCCTTATCGAAATTCATTTAATGCCCATAGTGGCGTACTAATAAACCAAATAATTTCTTTTAAAAAGTTTAAATTTAATGTTACTGGTACGTTAGAATATTTTACTTTTGATTGATACTCTGCTATATTCTCCAATTGTTCAATCGAGATATCACTGTGGCACTCTGGCTCCTCTCCTTTAGCTCTAAATCATATTACTTAGAAAGCAAATTATAGATACACATAAATAAAATTAAATAATTAATATCTGCTCCCCCTCCTTAAATACTTAACTGATATAACATGGCGATATCTAAATATTTTGTATTACTAATATTATTGCTGGAAACACCACACGGGATAAGTTTGACAGGAAATAGTGGCTCGCGAAAGAAATTGTTCAAAATATTTCACCAATGAGATTAACAGAATTTAGACAGCTTTAAATTCAACAATATATACTGAACAATTTAGAAGACACAAACTAAGTTGCAATATCTTTTACCCATTTTCCCTGATTACAATTACTCAGAGTTTGATATACATAAATATGTTTAGTAGTATACCATGGTGCAAAAGCACATAGTGGATCTACAACATTTATTGCAATGTACTACAGTCTTTTCGGCGAAGTCTTCTTGATAAAAAATATATTCTATGCCCTTGGTGCGTTTAGTATAAACAAATGATGTATTATAAACAGTTTTACATCAATGTTTGTAGTATGTTAGAATAATTCACTTCGTATTAATACTCTGATATATTCATTAATTGTTTACTTGTGAGAATATCATGGCACACTGGCTCATTTATCTTTAAATCATATTATTTTGAAAGCAAAATTATAGATACACATAAATGAAAAGAAAAAAAAATATCTGCAAAATATTTTAATCTTAAGTACTTAACTGTAGCCCTATAATATGACATGACGCTAAATATATATTATGTATTACTAATAATATTGTTGAAAACATCAAGTGAGATCGTTTTGACATAATATATTGGTTTGATATGAGGTATGTGCCTGAGATACATGTCTAACATATGTGCACCTATGCCCCCCGCCCCTTTGAAATGCTGTAGGGGCTTCTATTTTAAGAATTTTATTCCCAGCTTAGGATGGAATTTCGAAGATGGTCGGGTACCCACAAAATACAAGGCATTTACACATTTTTTAAATTATTCTGCAGCTGTAAAGTAGTAATAGTGGAATCTACGGTCCGAAAAGCAAAGGTTGAATATAATAAATTGAAAAAAGAAAGTGCATTTTACGTTGAGATGTATATTTAAAATTTTGTTCTCGGGCAAATACACACCAATACACACCTACCATACACTGAACGTTTAAAAAAATAATTTCAAATGTTTGAATTATTTTAGTGTATGCAAAGTACTCGAAACAAGAACTTGAAAATTTTGAAACGATAAACGGTCAATACTTCTAGAGTGCAAATCATTATATCTAAATATTACATTATATGTGTTCTTCACTCGAAAGACATCTGAAATAATTAATTCAAAACGATATTTCAGGTAGATGGAAACTTCAAATTATGTGTAAATTTAGCTTGTGATACTTAATCTGAAAATGTGAATTTTGCGAATATATAAATTATATAAGGTGCTGCGAACCGAAAACTTTCGAAAATCAGTTTCTGCAATTTGAAGCAATTAATATATGTATTCAAAAGTTTGGCATATGCAAGTCTATTATGTCACCGAAATGACGTTAGCCTATATGCGGAACTGAACTCTTCTATGAAGAAAGCTATAAATACGCTGCACTTGTAAGTAAGGTATGTGAATAAAGGTAGTTGAGTTCTGACAGTGTCTTATGCGTTATTCCTCGGTGTAAAAACACAACAAAAAGTTTCCAATATTTCTTATTTTAATAAAAGCAAAATATTCCATTATATCAAGTAAATACTAACCTCAACGTTTTTTACTATTTCTGTCTAGTTTTTAGTCAATTTATCTATAATTTTATTTGTCTGCATAATTTAATTAAAAGTTTATAACGTATAACCTTATGAAATTTGTCATTACTGAAATTTGGGGAGGAAGGAAATTTAAGCTAAATAATTATAACACAAGAGAAAAAGTAACATATCTTAATCTTCCACATATATCCTGCAGATATACTGTACATAAAATTAGATTTCGTTTAACTCTTAGTCATTCTGCTCAAATTATGTCATACATTGCATGCATACATTGACCACATACCGGAGGTTAAAATCGTCCTGACTCCGTAAAAGCTGCACATTGGTTTCAACGGTTAGTCACTCTGGAAGCTGCGTCAGTCCAGTTAATTTCCTGATAAGATCCAGCGGGTTATGATGCAAAGAATGTAATTGTCTAAATTTTTTGATCCGCTTGATTTCTTCCCTTCCAGAAAAACTGTTTGAAATTATTGATCACTGTCTGAAATGTGTTTTATAAGATAACCTTTTGAAATATAGTTTTTTCGCGCACAATATCAGCCATTAATAAACGGCAGGAATTATTGCTGAATATGTATGTAAAATAAATTAGTAGCTGATTTTCTAAAGATTCTTCATGCAAAAATGCACATTTGTACTGTTTTTAAATTTCTATCACATTAGAAAAATATAACTATATACTCAAGTATTTGCAGTAGGGCTGGTAGAGGGAAAAATAGCTTGCAGGCTTTTGGAAAAGTTTCCAGACGCAGAATTTTTATTATAGTCAAAAACCAGGCGTCTTCAACCTAATATGAGCCAATATATGTTTGAATCAGAAAGGGTCGCAGGTCGCGAATACAAATAAACACATGCGTGTATGTATATAAGCGCATTGACAAGTACGTCCGGTTGCGCACAAAATTTTTATTCCATTGCAGTCTGAAATGTTTATAGCAGAAATTATAGTGCAAAGCATCACTTGGTCTGAATTGATCAAGATAATTGCAATAATTATAGATCCTTCTTTTTTCGCGGTTCGTGCTTCATATTTAAAAGGACAAATAGATAACATTTTCATCGTTGAACAAATTCGCATTGTTGACTTTCTGAATAATTGCCAGTATGGCAGTATTTTTATTCTATTCGAGTAGACATGTATATGCCGTTACCAAAATACAAAATTTCAAAGACGGAAGAGTAGTTTTAGCACGCAAAATGGAAGTTGGAAGATATAAAGAATTTCAAACAGTTTGAACACCAGCACCTATCCAGATTACCAATTGTCACAGCTCATTCAATAGAGTATAACAAATGGAATGTTCTTATCGTCGAAATGGAATGTTCTTATTGTCTTATTGTGCTTATTGTTGTATTCATGAAATCACGGAACGTAGGATTATATGGACACTTATTTGTCGAAATTCTTATTTTGAGCAATAATGATTAATAACAGGATACAGCCGGGTGATAAGGTACTGGTCGAAATTGCCATCATTTTCCAACTTCAATTTTGTGCTAAAATTGTTTATACTGGAAGAGAGTTAAAAATATTTCCATACTGAAAAATTTTCAAGTTTTTCTTGTTTATGTTTAACTTTTGACCGATAGAAATAGAATAGAAATTGTAGGAAATTGTAGTAGTGTAGGGAAACCTACACTAATCAATGTATTTCGCAGCACACATTTTGGTAGGCTGTTCTGGAACTTTCAATGAAACAACTCGAAGGATTTCAATTATCTGAATTTATTTATATATAAAATAACTGTACCATATAAGTGGTACATATTATAACTTTTAATTTATCCACAAATTGAAGTTATGAATTAGAAGAATACGTTTGTTTTACTTTGCTGAAGTTTTTGTAAATGCAGTCTAAGATATTATGTGCCATATTTTTAATAAAATTGTTGAAACAAAGTTATAAATTTAAATGAGCACAAAACAATACAATAGCTAAAATTTTGCGTTTAGTATTTATGGAATATTATCTAATAGTTTAGTTTAAATAAAATAAGAGTGTTGAAAATTTGTGAATTTACACATTAAATACATTAAATTTCTGAAAATTCGTATTGAACGTGTATGGATAGCAGTACTTAATGTAATATAAATATTCGTTAGATTGGAATTTTCAGTCTAATTATCCCAAAGTATTTACATATCCACCAAATTCGAAGTGCAATTCGTCGGTATTTGATGATAATAACTCATATCACGTGAAATATAGAAATATATCATTTTGGACCGCAAAAGTATTACATCATTTCCTTTTTACCACGTTTTAAAATTTTAGCTCACTTAAATAGGAATACTTTTCATACACTAAAAAAACAGACTCTTTGAAATTATTTCGCATCTTCAACATTCAGTGTATACTAGTTGCTGTAATTTGCTGTATTTTGCAAAAAAATTGACTATCGCTACTTTATTCAAATATATCTGAACGTATAATTTGAAATCTCTGTCTCAAAGTGATGCTCTTTTTTCCCCTTTCGAATATGTGGGACACCCCTATAAGAAATTTTTTTAAAGAGTTAGAATTTTCGCATTAGTAACAAATTAATTACACTCACCCCAGTTTTCAAGACTTTCCATACGTGAACCTTTGCTACAATTTTCAATTCTTTCGAAACGTAAGATCGACACCTCAGGATATTTCTTTTCAAATTCCATCACATTTCGAACCTTTCATTGTCCCATCCCCATAGCGTAAATTTTGTATATTCCGACTATTCAAAGCAATTGCATCTACAATGCACTCAACTCAAAGTCCATTTAGTTTGTCAAGCCTCATTTAAAATGTGTTGCTGTACAGATACTCATGTAATATAAATTATCTGAATTTTTAATTTTTAGTAGATTTTAACAAAGAAGCAGATAGAAATTGTGTGCCAACAAATTTCTATCTCTTCTCAAATAGCAGAAAAAATAGGAAAAACATAACAGAGAGGAAATGGCAAAACAGAAGGACGCTGGACTCTTTATTGGGGAAGAAACAACAAGCTAAGTTTCACGATGAAAAGCCACATGGTTCTATAATATTAGTACAGCATCAACTAACATGCTCAAATAACTATTGATATTTCCAATTTTTAAGCCATCAGTTTTAATTTTGCGAACACATTATTTTATTCATACATTTACTAATATGTGTGAATGGTTCTAATACTATAATGGTTCTAAGCAAAATGCTACAGAAAAGGCTTTTGTTTTCATATTTAAGTGAAATGGTTTACAAACGGAACCAGGATGTTGATTTCTCAAATTCTCAGATTTGACCGAAGTTCTAATTTTATTTGTTG